>CAJNIZ010011393.1:0-11014 GCA_905231905.1 Symbiodinium pilosum | reverse complement strand
GTGAGGCGTGTGCTCGCTGTCCGCTGTGCTACTTTTCACAGTATTGGCTGTCTTAAGCATACGGTAAAGCAGAGAGTTCTACCTTGCTTACAGATCCACGCTCTTTGACGAGCAGGCACAGCCGATCAAGCAAGTGCACCCAGCGCCATGACTGAGAGTTGTACCTCGATCTGAGAAGTTATGCACTTGAGCACTGCAGCCCAAGCAAGCGTGCGCACGCAAGCGCGTGAGTACTCCTTGCATCGAGACGTTTCTGGGCTTGCCGAGCATAGCTGTTTCTCCGGGAATCTGTAATTTGCCGCACGTGCATTCAGCCATCATTGCAGGGTTAAATGCGCCACCGGAGTGCTTACTCTCACGCATGTTCAGCGCAGCAAATTGTAGCCCAGGTCAGAACAGTTGCGTGCGCCCGCCACCTGTGTCTACCATTCTGGAAGGTCGGTCTGGGCCAGCGACGAACAGCCGCTCACTTACCTGTCTCGAACATGTGTGCTGGCATCTCGTGCAATCGTAGCTCGAGAGTCTACCTTATCGCACAGTCCTGGGTTTGGTTCACAACTGAGTGGCTCCAATTTTCGGCACATACCATGGGCACCTCCAAAACTCAAAGACGGCTCTGTAAGGCACCAGCCAAGCCAGACGATTGGCGCATTGTTAGCGTCTTCAGCCATAGAGGCAGATCTGCCACAAACTCTGGCAGCTTGCTGGTCTGGAGGCTCAGGCTCCATAACCGACTCTCCTGGGCTCGCCCTGTTGGACTGTTGTAAGTATCCCCTCTTAGGCGGGTGTTTCGGGTGGGCCTAAGTTCTCAGAACGCTCTGATCCTTCAGAATGGTTTTGCTGAGTTGAATTTGGTTCTTTGTTTTCCTTGACATTCATGTGAGTCATTTCCGAAATTTGAAAACCTCAGTGAGATGTCAGTTGATGAATCAGTTTTCTTGCGCGTCATTTGGACTCAGCTTTTAGTTTTGACATGGAGGGGCGTAGTTTCCTTCGGACGTAGAATGGATTGGCCACACCTACAGGGCCAAGAGATAGCACGCTTGCGAGAGCACTTTGGAAGTGCGCAGCAGCTTAGAGCGTCTTTTGACAATGAGTCTTTTCTGGCCAGGGATCGGATCTGATGGTTAACGAGCGTGTGAAGACTCTGCTTCAGTGGTCGCAAGAGACCGAGCGTGCGGACAAGCGGAGGCGGCGTGAGATTCTCCGGGGAGCCCTAGAGACGCTCACGACTTGTCCGTCAAGGCCGGATCTATCACAGGCGTTCGACCAATCGACCAGGGACAACCCTCTTGTTCTGCTGGAAGGCCTGGCCAGGCGCAAGAAAGCAATGAGTGGGGACTGGGGATGTTGACCCTACGCAAAGGGCGGCTGAAGAGCGACTAGCTAGAGAGAAGTATGCACTCCTCTTGGCAGGCTTCATTAAGGAGGCCAAGTTGCCAGTGATAGAACAGTTACAAGGGGTAGCTGATCCTGATTCGGCGTGGAAGAGGCTCTTCGGCACGCGAAGGAGCAAGACCTTGAGGAATCGTTTCAAGGCATGGTCACATTTTAGGATGTGGTTGCAGTGCACGCAGGGTCTAGTTTGGCCAGCCAAGCTTTCGCATCTTGTTGATTACAGCACGGAACGCTTCAATGAGGGCTGTGGCAAGACTGTGCTAGACTCATTTCAAGCGGCGCTTGCTGTTTTGGAACAGACAGGCAAGGTTCCGGAGCCAGAGCGTTATGCCAACACTTGGCTTTCACAGTTGAGCTCCTTTGACCTCTGATTTGAAGGCGGCCTCTCCGCCTACCCGCCAAGCACCGATGCTTAGTGTGGCGATGATTGTGTCACTAGAGCTGCATGTGGTCAAGAAGGATGAGACACCTTTCGAGAGGGCCATGTCATGGGTGGCTTTGGTGGCTGTGTTTGCCAGCATGCGCATCGACGACTTGCAGGGAGTCTTACCTAAGTCTTGAGGAAGGCTTCAAGCTCTGGAAGTCCTTTGAGACCGCGAGGGATTTCTTGGTTCCTGTTTGGAGTTCGGACGGTTCTTCGCCTACGAAGCATTACGCAAAGCCTGCGCTAGTTTCGACATACATTCGGGATGTGTACAGGAAACTCTATACCCCCAAGCTTGACTCAGGCAAATTTCGGGCCAACACTTCGAGGTTGCTTATGGTTGAGAATGCGTCAGCATTCTTCACAGGCCACAGCCCCCGGAATTGGATGCCATCAGTTGCCGCGGCCCTGGGATACCGTTCAGACGAGAGGAATTTCTTAGGCCGTTGGCTCATAGGGGGTGCAGGTGCTGCTAAGTACACGCGGACAGCACGCCAAGTGATCGCAGCATGCAAAGCAGTGGCCTGTGGTTTGGGGGGCATCTATACTGAGGAGGAGGCCCTTCTTGCCTTAAAAGACTTCGTGGATAAGCGTGGGGGTTCTGGGTCACTTGCACGCAGGAGGCATGACATTCAGGTTATGGCTGGCGGAGTCAAGAGCCTGGGGTTGACTTGGCCCGTATTCCAGGCCCCACTGGAGACTACACAGGTGGACGATGAGGACGAGTGCCCAGAAGTTGTTCCGAGCCAGCCATCTAAGTACTTCATTAGTGTCAGCCGCAAGACAGGTCACAGGAGGTTGCATCTCAACGGCCCTTGCCATGTGAAGCCTCACCACTGTCACACAGTCAGGTTCATGGAGCGTGTCGACATGCAGGACGTTGATTCCATTTGTCGGGATTGCAAGCATCGCCTCAAGGCCGATAGAGGTCAGCAGGAAGGTCAGGGCAGCAGCAGCGAATCCGCTTCTTCCAGTGACTCGGAGAACTAGGCGGGCTGATGGAGTCGTAAAAGGCCGGATCAAGAGTGATCACATGTCATAGGTGCAACTGAGTATGAGTCACATGCTTGATTGATCATGATCGTCAGTTTGACTCTGATTGAAGTTTGCTCAAGCATGATTAAAGATTCAGTCCGGAAGAGCATGTTTCAGACATGATTTGACGACATATCAGTGCAACATGTTTTCAGAGTTGAGATCTTGATGCACGCTTTGACATTTCTGATTTGCACTCATTTGATTGACTGTCAGCTTTGTTTGATTGAGTTTAGCCACTGTCCATTAGTGCGGAGTCTTCATCGCCTTGGCGGGTGAACTCTTCACTCGGCATACCTGCAGCCAAGCTTGCTTCAAGAAATCACTTGATTCAGTGGAGCGCGTGCAGCCTCCTGATCAGATTCAGTCTCCGGAGAGTACCCGACCTCCGAATCAGAGTCAGTCAGGGGAGCGCGCAAGGCCTCCCCTTCAGTCGGTGGAGCGCGTCAGCCTCCAGTCAGACTCAGAAAAGGGGCACAGGCTCCGCTTCAGTCAGGTTCAGGCTCAGGGCCAACTCAAGCAACCTCTTCAGACTTAGTCATGGCTCTCCCAAGTGACGATCCCATGAGGGCAGAGGTAGCTAAAGCAGATAGCGATCTTCAGTACATTCTTCAAGAAGCAGGGGCATCGCTGTCCACCATGTACCGTGTCACATCAGTGCACACTGATGGTGAAAGCTGTCGTCGACACCTATGGCAAGCTGAGTGAGGGAGAGACTCCCTCTGGGGAGTATTTGGCCGCAAAGGTCGAAGAGGTAGAAGAAAACGAACCCAGTGCCAGCACGCTGGACAGGATAAGCTCCAAGAGAGACAGCCAAGTGGAATCATTGCAGACCAGCCTAGACGCCACTGGGCACGTCAGGGTCACGAAGACCCTCAACAAGTTGGAGATGCCCAAGAATTCCGAAGCATATCGCCGCATCATCAAGGTGGAAGCCTTTGCGTGGTTGACGATGTCAGCCCGGTTCAAAGCTAAGACATGGTTGCAAGGCTTGCTTTTGGAGCATTTCGTGAAGTTCACTGATTACATCCTAGGGGATAAAGTGGCCCAGCTTCGCCTCCCATCCACTACAGGTGTTGATTCGGCATACGAGCACCCTCCTTGGCACGTTGTCCTTAGTTATGAACTTAAGCTCAGGACTGAGGCTTTCAAGTTGGTGGTGGAGGACGGCCAGAGACTGTGTGACGCTCTGCAATCTGTCATGCAGGATGCCTCTCTGAAAGAGACATATTTCTCCATGCCCTTGGCCTTGCATGCCGCTAGCATCCAGCAACCATTCAAGTACCGCAAAGGCGGGAACAAAGGCAAAGGCAAAGGGGGACATGCAGATGTTCCGCCACCACCGGGCATACCGCCAGGGTTTCAACGTCCGGAGAAGAAAGGCAAGGGCAAAGGGAAGCTCAAGGGCCTCACGCTGGTGTCCACCACGCCGGACGGTCGCCAGATCTGCTTTGCCTTCAATGCACAGGGATGCACCAATCCTTCGTGTCCACGTGTGCATGTTTGCAGGGTGCAGGGCTGCTTCAAGGAGCATCCGGCCTTCCAGCATCAGAATCCACAGGAGGCACCGTCGAAGTGACGGTCAGAGGTTCCGCCGGAGCCCAGCCTCTTTTCGGAGTATACAGTGGTTTATGCTTTTGCGGGGCCTTCACGTTACTGTGATATAGCTCATCACCTTAAGTCGTTAATGCCTGGAATTCGCTTGATTTAGATTGACATCTTGAGGGACGAGACACATGATCTCACTCAAGAAGAAGTTTGGACTCGGATTTTCTCCTTGGTACAGAAGCCACGGACAATCTTCGTGACCACACCTCCATGTCACACCTTCAGTCGTGCACGTCGCCGCAGACCCGGGCCACCGCCCCTATAAGGAGCGTGGGCTGGCCAAAGGGCTTTCCTTGGTTGAGCGAGAAGCATTACCAAGATGTGGAGTCATCTAATTATTTCATCTTGCAGAGTGTTCAAGCCTCGTACTTAGCACATTCCGTTGGCAATCCAGACCTGGGCAAAGCTGCAGACAACATCGCGCCAGCACCATTTGGCAGTGGGCAGAGATTCTTGACCTCTTGTTGGCCACGGAGGCACAGTGCTTTGCGTTCTACCAGTGCCAGTTCGAAGCACCTTATCCCAAGCCCACAAGAATCCTGACGACACTGCCATACTTTAAAGACAACAAGCCGCCTTACACAGGCATGCCATCCTTTTCTAAGGCCGGGTCGTACCTAGGTCCGCTCCCAGCACAGTGTTCTCATGGGGGCAAGCACGAACCTCTCATTGGCAAGGACCAGTCCACAGGCAACTGGAAAACTGCTCCAGCGGCTAACTATCCATCTGCAATGTGCAAGTGGCTGGCAGAGGCCATAGCACACTCATTCAACTGCCTGGGCCAGTCGCTGCAAGCAGCTTCGCATCCTTTTCCCCCGCCTTTCCCTAGTTCAGGTTTAGACTCAGCCCCTAGGGTTTCGGCTAAGGTGACACCGTCTGGACCGACATCGCAGAACGCCTCCCCACCTTCTTCTCACCCTAGTTCAGGTTTAGGTCCTGCTTCCCACCCTAGGTCAGGTTTAGGTCCCATTGCCCCTAGGGTTCGGACGGAATGTGCGCAGCATGGACAGCAGGACACCGCCACAGGTGAGGCAGGCGTAACGGCGTCCGGCCTTCCCGAATCCTTTGCAGAGCAGTTGCTTGAGCTCCCAAGTTGCCGGAGGGCGGACATTGAAAAGCTGTTTGACATGCTCCCCAAAGAGCTTCCCCCTAGACAAGAAGAAGGCCAGCCAGGAGGCACTTCCTTCTCTACTGGATGCTATTCGAAGGGGGGGATCACGGGCCTCAGACACAACACCTCAGCCTATCCCCTGTCCACAAAACTGCTGGCAAGGTTTGCCGCTCAGACGTTCCCATCCATTTCTTTCACGACGCTTTTCGACGGAGTCCGAACTCCCATGCACCGGGATTCGCGCAACGGACCTCATCCTAATGGGGTCTGCCCAGTGAGCCACTTTACTGGAGGACAGATCTGGGTTGAGGAAGAGGGAGGCGCTTCAGAGATGGATACACCGAAGGGCAAGCTTAAGGGCATGGCACAATCGTGTTTTCGTTGCACCCTACCATGGGAGGGGAGGAGACTTGTCCTGGTTGCTTATGTGGTAGCTGGCCTGGAAAGGCTTTCGTCGGAACACAAGTCTGTGGTGTCGGGCCTAGGTTTCAAGCTACCGGTGTTGGCTGGGGCAGGGGATGAGACGTCCGAGGTTCATCTCAAAGTGCCAGATAAGCCAACAAGCGTGCCCTTCAGGCCTGAGCTCTGCGGCAATCGTGGTGCCCCGCTCCTGGTGGAGTGGGAGCGCAAGGAGACACCTCTCACAGACGGTTTCGGTCTTTGCTCCCCCACTAGGTGGCCTTGCGACCGAGGGCATTCTCTCAGCATTAGAGCGCGGGCTTTTGCCAATAGGATGCACAGCATGGCCTTGACTTTCGTACGGCAGCGTGTCGCGGACCCGGAGCGACTGTGCCATGCATTGCTCATTGTTGCATCTGCTGCTGGAGAGATATCCACGGGCGGCGGGTTCCCGCCCTCGCATGTGCTTCAGCACTCCGCTCCTGCCCTCAAGAGCTGTGTGCTGGACTTCTTTTCCATCCCACAGAGCCCCATGCTCTCGGATGGCTTGGTGTGTGGACTGCTCTTCACCCCTGAAGTTGCAGTCCCTCCTTTTGAGTCTCCAAAATTTGTCAAGCCACATAGGATAGCTGAGGCCTGGATCACATGTGAGGTTCTTCCGCATCTTCTTTATGTTCCATCTGCTTTCGGGTGTCGCGGCAGCCAGCCTAAGCCCGCCGCCCGAACTCGGCGCCATGGCGATGGCGCTAACTCTCACAAGGCTATTCGCAGCGCACTCTATCCTAGTGCACCCCCAGGCTGGATCGCGGGGAGATTGCCTTTGAGCCCAGCCTGTCTGTTTCCAGTATCCCCTAAAGAGTGAGCGTTTGCAGGCAAACTCAAACTAAAATATTTCTCAAGTAAATCTACTCAGGGAACAACTGATCAAAATTTATCCATCAGAATGTCTGGATCTCCTCTCAAACATATATATTCAACTCAAGTCTCAATAATAATCATGCAAGGACAGGCTTTTTCGCATGGTGGAAATCGTCCCAAGCGGTGAGCCAGCTAGATACGAAACTCGTGTCGCATCACTGACCCCTACAGCTTGCTGGTGGCACGAGTTACCACTGTGTCTTGGACTTCTTTGCGGGCGCTGCCGCTGGCACATGCGAGCGATGATGCTCGTTCCCCGCCAGGAAAGGCACGTTGGTTTTCTTGCAGGTTGACGCCGGCCGAAGCTCCATACCTCTTTGATCAGCAGGGTCGTTCGCACTGGGCGTCAGCGTCGGCAGAGCTACTAGGCACCCTTGCAGGCCTCTGGGTGTTCGGCCACTTGGTCCCCAGCGACAAGCCGCGTCAGATCCCCGTTGTGCTGCCGGCCATAACCGATAATCGTGGCAACGAATCACTCATCAAGAAGGGCAGCGCCACGAAACTGCCACTCATGCTCATCAACATGCAGCTGTCACACCTCCTTAGGATCGCTTGTCTCAGGGTAAACTTGAACTGGAAGCCTCGGTCAGAGAATGACTTGGCGGATCAGCTTACTAATGGAGAGTTTGGTAGTTTTGACTCAGGTCTCAGAATTCAGGTCATTTTGGGCGATCTTCCGCTTCAGCTTTTTAATAAGCTGCTTGAGACTAAGAATCAGTTCATGTCTGACCGGGCGAATCCCAGCCTCCCAAAACCACAAGGTTGTCTGCGCACTTGGCATCGGTGTAGAAGACAGGCTCGGCGCTGGGGGGTACCCGATAGGGACTAACCTTAAAGTCTAGCTCCCCTAGAGTCTCCCGAAGGTAAATGAGAGTCAGGATGACCATATCCGGCAGCTTGGCTGCGTGGCTCTTGGATGCTACTGAGGCCCAGGCGTAAAGAGGGGCTAAGTGGGGCTTAATCCAATAGACTACCCTACTTACGAACCCTAAGCGTCCAAGAAACTCGCTAAACCTCCTGACTTGAACGACCCAGCGCGACTGCTCCGCTTGGTCCACCCAGGTGATGAGCCAACGCCCGCGCGTGTCACTGAGCCCCAGAGGCAAGACCCATAGTCCAGCTCATATCCAATGAAGGCAACGATCGTCCCCCCACGGAATTTATGATATGCAAAAGGCGTGCCGATCATCTCATGTAGTAGTAGCCAAATCAAGAAGTTGACGTACTTCCGACGACCATAGAAGTCACTATGGAGGTCGTCCACGTAAACAAATTGATAGAAAAGGTGCTGCAAGGGACATCGGGCAATTGCGCGGCCTACTATCCCGAATAATCTGGCCCACCAGAACGACGCTGAGCTTATCCCAAACGTACCTACCCGATTCACCCAAATGGTGGGTGAATCGGTATCTGATCTGCAGGCCAACAAGCCGTGGTCACAAGTACGAATGCGAACGAGTCTGTGCGCGGCGCTGACGTCTGCCGCCACTGCCAGTGGGACCTCTCGCTGTGCCCCGGCCTGACGTACTGCGAATGCCATCTGTGCTGGGCCTGGCACCGATACGTGGTTTACAAGATGAATACCATTGTTTACCAGGACCCCACGGGTCCCGTCATGGACCGGTCGAACCGATCCGTCTGGTTTCTCAATCGCACCCATTGATGCGACCCGGATCTTGTCTGTATTCTTCCTGCAGTGCACCAAGTGTGGCGGGCCTCATCCTGCCCAGCTTCTCCTCCTCCCTGAACTTGGCCAGAAGCTGGCTGGCGCTCAGCTCTGCACTCTTATAGTTTGCCCTATCGAAATCAGGCTCCGACTCATCTAGCTTACGCCAGTGCTCCTTCAGGCTGAAAACTTGGGGAACATGTTCGATAGGCTCGCCGAATCCCACAGGGACTCCGCTAAGGAAGCAGTCTTGGCCCTCTGTCAGGATACGCCAGTCAGGGTCTTCCAGGATCTCCGCCGAGAGGGATAGGGCCCTCAAGTAGAAAGGTTGTCCTTCTGGCTTATCAAGAAGAGTCGAATCGTCTGGCTTCCCCAAAGCTTCGATCCACTGATTCCGGATGCCTTGAAGCTGCTCGGCACTAAAGGGGGTTGACTCCAGCTTGCCCGTTGCTTCTCAATTTTGGCAAGAGCAAGAAGGATTTTTCCAACGAGTGTCCATTTTCACATGGAAGCATGCTTTGGTCTCACGCAGTTGCGTTTGGTATTCTGCCGCAGCCATTTCATGTTTGGTGCTTGCAACATGATACGCTTGCTGAAAGTTTGCTACAACAGCAGAGCGTATGCAACCTCGAACGCTTTCAGCCTGACACCTCCCAGACCGGAGGCCGCAAGACTGTTGCTGACGTGGATGAAGGCACTCGGCTGAGCTGCCTTGGCTTTCACCGACATGACAACCATGCTGATTTGAAGACCACCTTGTTGCAGTTCGGGGCTCCGCATGAGGCCAGTGCAGACGCAGTACTCCGAGCATGGAGATTCACGGTCCAATCCTGCAGTTTCCCCTTGGTTTGGCAGCACAGGTGCAGAAGGGCCCCAGTGCTGGACTTTCGTTGACAGTGGTAATCCGACTGCGAACTACTTTGATCTCGAGCATGATGATTGGCACCTCTGCTTGCGCAGGCTCCCGTCCACAGCGCTCCCAGACAACCTCCACAACGGCAGTTTGGGTCGGCTACTAAGTGCAGCTGCATCACAGGTACCGGTGAAGGAAACTGGCTCCGGATGCCCCGGATACAGTGCAGGTGCAAACCACCAAGCAACATGCCAGCCTCTTGCAGCGTGCGCCTACTACACGCTAGGCCCGACAGGTGCCCAGGTCAACAAGTGTTTGCAGAGCAGACCTAGTAGGTACCAGCTGTGCCAAGGTGAGGTCGGACTGACGATTGATGGGGGGGAGGTTCCGTGCCCTCCCGCAGCAAGTTCCGGCACCACGCCAGGCCAAGATCAGGTCAGGTGCAACTGTGAAGCATTGCAGGTAGCACGAGGTGAGGTCAGACAGGAGATTGATGGGAGGGAGATTCCGTGCCCCTCCGCAGCACGTCCCAGCATCGCGCCATGCCAAGGCAAGGTCAGGTGCAACTGTGAAGCATTGCAGATAGCACGAGGGGAGGCCAGACAGGCGATTGATGGGAGGGAGGGCCCGTGCCCCTCCGCAGCAAATCCTAGCATCACGCCATGCCCAGGTCAGGTCAGGTGCAATTGTGCAGCATTACAGGTAGCACGAGGTGCCAGACATTTGATTGATAGGAGGGAGTTTCCGTGCTTCTCCGCAGCAGGCCCCAGCGTCACGCCATGCCCAGGTCAGGTCAGGTGCAACTGTGCAGCATTACAGGCAGCACGAAGTGAGGTCAGACAGTTGATTGATGGGAGGGAGTTTCCGTGCTTCTCCGCAGCAAGCCCCGAAATCATGCCAAGCCAAGGTCAGGTCAGGTGTCAGTGTGAAGCAGTGCGGGCAGCACGAGCCCCAGCCACAGTTTCAGGCACAAGCACGTTGCGGGGCACCGCGCCATCAGCAGCATCCACCAACCTTGATGGGGGGGGGATGTGGACCGGCGTGGGCACATTCAAAGCTAATTGTGTGTCGGGCATTTTCTCCTTTGCAAGTTGCACGCACGAGCGCATATGGGCATTGCAAATCAACTTCAACTGGATGAATGGGGCCGCATCGGCGAGGCCAAAAACCCAGGACCTGATGTCGAGCTTAACTTGGGCGGTTTAGAAAACCTTCTTGGCAGGGATTTTATTGAGAATCTCAAAAAGCAAATCCAGAATGCCATTCAGGCTGCAGTGCGGAAGGCGCTGGCTGAGCTTGGTCAGGCAGGCCGTGCTGAGCAACCTGAGACTTTGGGCTCTGCGCCTGTCTGCTCCAGTGCACAGGTGAAGGATCAGCCTATGACAGTGATTGAAAGGGGCGTGGGGGACAGGGAACCCTTTACCAGCACCCGTCAGAGGTCTCCTCACGGGCAAAAGGTAAACGCGGTGCCGGGAGATATCGACGGGGGCGCCTCACCCCGCAGAGACTCCTCTGGGGTAGGTGAAGCTGCCAATGGGGAAGGGAAAGGGCATAGGGGAGTGCCAACAGAGCTAGATGCAGGACAGCGTGCGCAAAAAAAGG
>CAJNIZ010011392.1:0-103129 GCA_905231905.1 Symbiodinium pilosum | reverse complement strand
TGAAGGGTTAGGGAAACCTCGGGTATACGCGTTGACCTAGGGTGGATGGGTGCCCTGAATCCCTGAAGTCCGAAGTGGGGAGGAGAAGGGAAGAGAACCCAACGACAAGGTCTAGTTACAGGGAAGGATTGAAACCAAGCCTGAGCGAGCTGCTGGATCTCTTCCAACACTAGTCAGGAAGTATAAGCACCTGAGTGAGCTGCTGGATCTTCGCCCAGCACTTGCCAAGGAATGTTGAATTGGACTCCGTCCAACACTAGCCAGGTAAGAATGGCCTTTCCCCAACCGCCTGACAAATCCGTGACACTCACACGGTTTTCCCCTTGAGCCAACACATACGCACGCCAGCTTATACTGAAACATGCAGGCATCACACATGCCAGCTTATACTGAGACATGCATGGACAGGCCTTGGATGGCACTAAGGGATGATCATGATTTTCCGGCTTCCGAACAACAGAAAGACTATCCTCACAACCCTGCGGAACCCAGAACGCATTTGAAATGTTGAATGCATTTATCAAATTTGCCTGTATTGTGATCGGGCCCGTCTACTGCTGCACAACCTGGAATATTCTTGGATTCTTCAGTGGGCTCTCAACCGTGCTCATCCGCACTGTTGAAGCCTTGTTGAAGAGGGCGTGTAGGTGAGAGATTCAGACAACACGTAAGACTTGGGGATGCAGGGTAGAAGTGGAATCTCAATTCAGCCAAGCCATCTATGCGCTATCCTCAGCCTGATTGCCCAAGCGAAGGCGCCGCTGCATTGCACAAGGCATTGGCTGCAGTCGTCGAAGGACGTTCCTGGTGGCCAGCTTTGTCCTGCCTGTAGACTCTAATTAATGGTCGCGCAAGCTGCGCGAGTATCAATTTTGTTCTTGAACGAGCGTCCGCGCCGTAATCTGGTCTCTCAAGCACTTTAGGAACTGAAGTTTGTCAAACTTGTGGTTCAAGGCTTCGGGTCTTCAAATTTCAAACGCATGTGGCTGTAAGCGCTGCAAGCTTCTCCTGGAGGTGCCAACTCATCAAACGCATGAAGCAGAAAAATTGAGGGTCCTGAATCGCGTGTGCATGCAGGATTCTGTCCTTCAACACCGTCGATTCTTTGCCACCCAAATTTGCTTGAGTGGTCCTTCCCATGGGTCTTCGTACCTCCTAGGTCGCGATTCTGCTCAGTGTCCAGTTCAACCGCGCCTCCTACCGGGGTTCAAGGTCCAAGGAAGATTAAAGTAGGCGGATTGCGTCAACTAGCCAGTTTTGAGTTCAGCTTAGTACGCCAACGCCATTTGAAAGCAACTGGCGGTAAATTATTGGCGCAGTTCCCACGTATACATCCGAGCTATGTCCTCAAATCTAATAAGTAATCCCCATCCTCTAGGCCTTTAGGCGGACAGGGGAGGTTGTGAAAGACAGAGATCTTTTTTGGTACGCTTCAGGGACTTTCTGGAGGCGAGTCAACTTTCCCAAAATCTGGAGTAGGCCATATTAACAAGATAGCGGGGCCAGACTCTAAAATACAAATGGCCCCTTTTCTATTTGTGTTGGGCTCCCAGTTGCAGGGGTGACTTTGTACAGTCGTTTTGCATACCTTTATCGAACATTTAAGTGCCATAGCTCTTACAAACCTACTTTATTTTACCAGGAGGCACAGCACTGCAGCAGCTAGTGACAGTCTTCATGATCCAGCCACAAACCCGAGACCCTCAAACCCGCCTTAAGAAAAATGAGTGTCCAGATGTGCACATTATACACAGTTTGAGCACACATGAGGCCTCTGAAGATAACTTGGGGCCCAAGAATCTACGACCCTAAGCCTTGGGATAAGATGGCTGGGCCGGAGGATCTGGTCGCTTGGATGATGTTTTGCTACAAGTCCTGGTACGTCCGGAGATGCTTGGCTGCCTTGACCCTTGGGTTGTATACGGTTGGTGCACATTACCC
This sequence comes from Symbiodinium pilosum, assembly GCA_905231905.1. Classification (NCBI taxonomy): domain Eukaryota; class Dinophyceae; order Suessiales; family Symbiodiniaceae; genus Symbiodinium; species Symbiodinium pilosum. The sequence goes on along the minus strand of CAJNIZ010011392.1, from coordinate 101,188 downwards.
CAGTAAGGGGGAATCAGTCGGAGAAAAAATGGACATTGAAATGCAAGCTAATTCCTAGATATAGAGCCATGGAGATACTAGGCGCAATATGGAGAGCCAAATAGAAAAGACAATGCCAAATAAAATGGATACGAGCTTATGTCGGGTTTGTGTAATACGTAGTAGGGATACTGTAGTTTGGACTTAAGGCTAAATGGCCACTACTGCGGGGTTCACCATGAGGCTGAAGTCATTCCTCGGAGGAGTAATCAATTTCCATGATGAACCAAATAGTTCAATTTTGGCGACTACAGCACAACAGTCGACCTGAAGATGTCGACGTAAACTGTAATTCGAGTGGTTGCCTGGAAGCCTCAAAGCTCGGGCATCTGAACATGCGCCCATGTGCTTTGCCAGAGTAGTGCTCAAGAACTTGAACTTCCAGCCTTGAGGGAGAGCTGCACTGAGAACACAACAGACCAACATCCCAACATGTTTGGCCTGAAGCTTGAGAAGCATCACGGGACTGCATGTCTGAACCGATTCTCAAAGATTCTTTTGTGACGGTGCGCTATGCAGCGAGATCTCAAGGGCATCTCCTGAGGACATGTTTGAATGACTTTGCCAGGCATCAACAGGACAGCTTGTTGTGGAGCTTCATTTCGATGAGCGTGTGCGCATGTTGAATTCCAACAGAATTGTCAACCGCAAGATCAACTCAAGATCCCGGAGTCCTATGCTTCAAACTTGGGGGCAGATCTTCTTTACTGCATGTTGGCAAGTTGGGGTTTATCGTCTGGGCGCAAGCCCGTTCTGTAGCTGCCGAGCTTCCAGATCCTTATTTGATGAGGCTTTTCATTGCTACGACGGAAAACTTCGGACCGCCTGAACCAGGCAGTGGTTCATGTACTGGAAATTGGCTTGCCTTGCGGATTCAGTATCTGGGGGAGGTTCCGGTGGCAGGGCGTGTATCGTGTTGGGAACAGGAGATGCAGGGAGGTTTGACCTAGACTTGAACTTGGGACTCTGGATTGCAGCGTTGTGATGACAGGACTGCCCTCGGACTACCTAGTCATAAGAGCATGGTCGGGCAAATGTAGATCGTTGGTTGCCAAAACAAAGGCCCTGTCTTCAAAGTCAAAGGGCTACAGCATTCGCCTAAGCACATGTGTCTGCTCGTAGCTGCAGGTTCTCCGCAGACCTATTCTTCGGTTCAGCATTCAGGTCGATCCACGGTGTGTTCTAAAGACTCCCAAACACGTAGCCATACATCCTGCACCTCACTTTTCCCGAGAATAGACCTGGCCACTTCACCAGAAAGCAGTACTCCTTGAAGGTATTATGGGCAAGGTCGATTCTTGGGGGATTGGAAGTTTCAACTTCGGAGGCAGTGTCCCAAGGACAGCCCCAAACCTCTTGTTATCCTTCAGCGACTAGAGGCTGAAATTTGGACAAAAATCTCTCTGCCCCGTATATTCTGCTGCACGAGCAGCCTCAAACCAATCTACTTGAAACTTCATGGGTAGTTATAAGCGGGTCAAATTACAGGTCTTCTGATTGGATTATTAAGTGGTAACTCATAAAATATATGATCCCACTGCAGCCCCAGTCAACTACACTCAACCTTCCAGTACAAACGAAGGGGATGAGAAAAGACGTGATGTCGTTGGTCCGAGATTCCTTGTTAGACTGTGCTGTAAGGTATCTCAAATTGGCTTAGCCAAGTGTTGGTAACTACTCAGGCGTGTACATTCATCCCCATAAGCTCCGGTATACCCAGTTTCCATGTTTCACTTTTACATTCGCGACATACTCCAATAACAATATGGAGGTTTCCGTGCCAATAGTAAGGCTTATGGTCTTTGGCGGTCTATATTGGGGTCCCCCCTATTATGGAAGCTACCACATATACTACATAGTAAGCCAGTGAAACCCCTTGTAAGATCTGGTGGCACGCCTCTGCGAGTGGCTTGTGGAGCTTCGTCGCTGTGCAGAGCAGTGGGAGTCCTTGGGCCACAATTTGGAATTACACAAGGATGATATAGTCTAAGTGCTTAGGGAAGTTTAGGCTTTCGAAGTATTGCTTTTGGGTTTAGGAGTTTCTCAATGCCGGCTGTATGAAGAAGCTTGGCCAGGTGGTCAAGCTACCAGGATCCCTCCCCGTGTACCTCCAAGCCGTGAGCAGCGAGTTTCGAGACGCAACATTCTACCTTCCCTAGATCCGCATACGACTTTGCAACTTAGGGCCAGTTCCTGGACATCTAAAGTAGGCCCTGAGTATCCTGCCAAGCCTAAGCCAAGTCAGCCCAACGAGGCGAGGCTTTTCAAGCTCGAAAACACCCCTTGCAAACTTTGCATACCCTACAGATCTTCCAAGTACCTACGTGGGGAAGCGGACCCCCATGACCGCATTGATTTTCATGTACCGTCCCCCAAAAAACACACATAGTCAGTTCCCCACTACCTGTGAACAAGTAAACAGACGGAGGCAAGTTGTGCGGGGTACACGAGCGCTGTCTCAATGTGGACCTTTTGCCCTGGATCTCAGGTTGGGCGCATCGGATTAGGGTTTCAGGGATTTGTCTCGATTTTGGTTGCCCTGCTCATTTGTTTCGTCCGTTTAGCTGGTGTGAATTGTATGGCTTTGTGTTCTCTAGCGCTGTGGGGTGTTTTGATACTTTGTGTTCTTTACTGGACTTAGGATTTATGGCTCTTGCATATTGATTTTGGATGTCATGCGGTTCTGAATTATGCATTTCCAGACTTGCCCTCAACGTTTAAAGAGGTGGTCGCGCAACGCGTGTGGACATCATTCTGAAATCAGTGCTGCATGGTGCTGGTGTTGGGTAGGGGTCCCAGTTCTGAGGCTTGGATTCATAGTCTTTGATCCATGGTCGGCAGCTGGGTACAGTACAAGGCACCCCCTGATATTCAGATTGTACGTCTACTCAATTGGAGGCAAAGGCTCTCAAGCTGCTACCTCCCGACATCGAAGTTTCTCGAAAAGGCCCTAGGTATATATGGGGGTTGTAAAGGTTTACTGGGGGGTCCCTGATAAAGGTTATAGAAGATGTTTTGGGAAAATCCTACATAGAGTTTGCCGTGTTGAAGCGCCAGGTTGAGTGCAGGTGTGCTGCTTTGTTCCAGTTTACTGTTGAACCCGTAAACGGGGACATGAGGGTCATACAGGGGCATATAGGGTTCAGGTGTATTTCCTCTGGAATGTATAATCCAGTGGGAGAGCTAATCAAACATGAAAGGAAACTGGGGAGCTTATACATCAAAGGTTTGGAGTATGCCGTTGACGCGGTGGAGTGTCATGGCCCCTGCAAGGTTCGTCAGCTTCATGGTCAGCCAGGCGCACATCGTTTGCCAGAGGAGTTACATGCCGCGGCCGTGAGTACGTGGCTGCAAGATTGCATGATGCATGTTTAACTATAAGCTCCAGCACAGCTGTGTTCAAAGATAAGTCCATACCTCTGACAATGAGAGGAGAGGCTCTAAGCTGCTAAGTTGGGGCTTCCTTCTCTTAAGACTCAAAGACCACTTGTGAGAGCTGATCCGTGGATGCTATTGAAACTGCTATTGACGTGGAGTTTGTTTGCTAAGTATCGAAGTATGTAGAGATGGCAAACGAATTTTGGTCCTCTCAGCGATCTCCGACACTTGTTCGAGGATTGCGTCTTAAAACCTTACAGCCCTGAATCCTTGATACTAAGCAATAAAAACCTCAAGCCTCAACGCTGCCCCCGTCCAAGGTTGCTATGCAAAAGTAGCTACTCAGCACAGGCTAGCTCCGGCTGTCTGACAATCTCGGACCCTAGGGCTGGCCCCCTTTCAGGTGGCACCATCGCTGATAGCTTTGGCTGTCTTCTCCGTCAACACCTTTGCGGTTCCATGGTTGCACGCCTGTCCTAGTGGGCTACATGGTGTAGAGATTGAGGAAGACCATAAAGAATGACTTCCAAGCTCCGGACCAAGAAGCTTAACCCCCAAATCATAAGACCCCATCCGAAATTTGAGGTCAGCTGCGGGCGCAGACTGTGGAAGGCCGCTGTGTTGCCCTAAGCTCTAAAGTTTCAGCGCAGGAGCTGTTAAGGGTATAACATGGGAATTTTCCCAATACTTAAGGGGATTCGGGCATCCACGGGCCCCATACTGGCCTCTGCAGCCTTTCACGTAGAAAGCATCTTACTTCTAACGGCAGATGAAGGCTCGACATGGCTCGACATTTTGCAGGCTTCCAGACCTCATGGCATCGAAAGTTGAACCTGGGAAGTGGGAGCTGGGACTGTAGGATTTAGATTTTTGGGGAGTTCAGTGCTACGTACTACGACGTAACTACCTGGCCAGGAGCTTCCACCTTCAAAATGTCAAACATGGGCAGTTGTCCAATTCTATATCTGGATGTTGATGACCGGCGAAGCTAAATATTCCTTGGGATGGTCCCGACAATGGCAAATTCGACCCCGGCTTTGATAAGGGCCATGCGTGTATTGCTTCTAGACGCTGTCTCTCACAGACACATGCCCTTGGGCCCACAAACATGAGAGGGTGCAATTGGCCTAGATGGCATCTTACAGGGCAATTGCGGCGAATCAAGGGGGCCAATGACAATGAGCTTGTGCCCTGAAAGCAAGGAAGCCAGTCCAATCAATGTTCCATCCAAGAACTTTCCTCAGAACTCTGGCATTGGACATCATGGCTCTGTCAACACTTGAAGCTAGTACCGTGATGCAAGTGAGAGGGGTAATTAAACATGTGGGGGGGCACAGAGCAGCCATTACAACTGCAAGGCTTCAGAGGCCTTGGTAATCATCCCCATTACCTGAGCCCAACCAGCCCATGAACCGGCCCAAAATAGGCCTTGCATCAGAACAAAGGCTTGAACTCGCTGTGCAAGGTTGCATCATACCTACAGAATTCCAAGAAGCATATGCAATCCCCGTATGTCTTCAGAGCGCCCATTCGCGCTGCGCCAGCAGGACATGAACGACTTGCTTGCCCTTTTCAGTAAGCCTGTGGCCTCGCTGGAAGATATGGTCCACGAACTGGAGCTCATGGGGGAGTGTCTCAAATTGGGGGCTCTAGGGACCAAAAGGGGTTTGTAGTGATTGTAAGTAATTATGGGGTCCCTATCGAGGTTTCTTCTCAGAAAATGGGTTGGGGTCTAGTTGTGAGCTGCAGCTCATTTAAAATCTGAAGTGGCAAACACTTTTGCTTGAGAATGGCATAGACCATCTCACACGCAGCTTAGCTTGCCCATGCCATCCGTAAACATCTTGACATCTTGCTTAGGTTCCATGTGTCTTTTAGTTGCAAAATGATGTAGACCACCACAGAGGGATTGCGAGATGTAGACTACGAGGCTCAGAGGTTGGAATGCAGGCAGGCCATGTAGAGGACATATTGACGTATTGACCTAAAAGAGGTGTTTCGAGCACGCTTATTAAAGTCTCAATTAAGTCCAGGTGGGAGTCTTGCGAGGTAGATGCCCTTTTCCGTTGTGATGTGCCGGGGTTTGCATCATGAGTTGCGGATGGGCGGGGGGCAGGGTCCATCAGGCATCGCTCCTTCCTGATACGGGAGCATGTTCTCAGGCACTTTGATGGTACGTGGTTCATAATTGTGCATGGCCAACAATTTCAATGGACCTTCTAGCCCAAAAAGTTGCAATTGCCGTAATTTGCTGACCAGATTACAAGGTCATGTATAGCTTCTGATACGTAATGACTCCGGCCAAGGCACCCTGTCTTCTTGAAAGCAATCATGTTCGAGTCTTCAGGAATCAGAGGAACTCATGTTTGTATCACTAGATCTGTAAGAGTCTCTGAGAAGATTGGAAAGCAGGGTATGGCATGTATGGAAGGATGTGCGCCTGGCATAGCAGGTGCACAGCCTCTTTTTGGGGCCCAGATTTCTCTCCGATAACTCGACGCACTGAAAATGAGATCCCAAAGCCTCAGCCTGCAGCCCCAAAAGCTTCAAACCCTAAATGCTGGAAGCTGTTTCCTTGTAAGCCTCCGCATATCAAACCCTCTACTGTAGCTTTAGCCTCATGTGCCCACAGCGCAGGAACTCCTCAGCAATGTGTACCAAAACTTGAGCAACTTTCAGAATGACCGTCAGCAGCTGAACCTTGGCTGCTGGTGTAAGACATGTGGAGTCCTCTTGAGGTGTAGGGTGCTTCATCAGGAGGATAACGACTAAAAGCGGTAGCTGTACAGTAGGGGCAGTGCAGCAGGCGTTGTTCGTCGTCGTCATCGTCGTCATCGTCGTCGCTGTCGGCGGCATTGTCGTCGTCGTAGCAGTCGTAGCCTTAAGTAAGGGGTCAACCTACTTAAGCTTGAAGCGTAGTGAGCTTCCAAATAGAAAACGTCCTCTCAGAAACCCGCATAATCACCTTGCTGTGGCGCTACCCAGAAAATGTAGGTTTCACAAACCCCGAATTCCCGCAAACCAACATGCAATGTCAAAGAGTGCCCAGCAAGTTGATAAGGCAACGGGGTCTGGAGGGACGTCATGTTGGTTCAAGGAGTCAAGGGCCAATATGTGCACATTCGCACAAGCATGCGCCCGCCGGAGTACTGCAGGACACTACTTTCCTTCCCAAACTGCCAATCCTGCAGAAGCCGCCTTGCTAGTTCCTGGACGGGGCAAGATTGGCATGAAGCTGCGGCGGTGATTTTGACAGCGTCTCATGGTACTTCAAGTGGGGAGTTGCATGTTTTTGCGGCATCCGAGGCCGAAATTGGCAAGTTGACAAGTGATACCATACAGGGAAAACCTGACACATGAGCGGGTTGGGGTGAAGCCATTCTTGACCTTGATTATGTACTTTAGCTGAACAAGGGCAACAACCAGCTCTGGAATCAAACGCTCGGAAATCATTTGACATGGCTTTCTCCTCAGCAGAGCAAAGGACGAAACCGCCCAAGGCGTCCTCCTGAACAACAGGCATGAAGCATATAATGAATTTATATGCCACTGTATAGTCACTGTAGTCCACACAGCTCTATAGTTTGCAATACCTCAAGAATACCTCAAGCAACAAGTCATCATTTAAGCCCTAGATTTCGTCAAGCTATTTTCAGGACACCGCTCCTGACCAGCTTGGGGCAAGTCGCACGCACGACGGCGCCCGGCGATTCAGATTAGCCATCCTGTTAAAGGGAAATCTGCAGTCTGTCGGGGTTTTGCAAAAGGGGGCAGAGCTTTGTGGATCTTAGCGGGCTTGTGTGCAAGCTTACGGGGTGCAGATGTGCAAGGGGGCCTTAGGGAGCAAAATTTGGAATTGTAACCCTTAGCCTTGGAGATAACAATGTGGGTGCTTAGATATTTGGACTACAAGATTGACGGATGAGGACTCTGCTCTGCTTGGGGATCACTTAAAAAGCTTAAGCTCCACATGCTGGTTAGGTTCGTCTGCCACCACTGCTCCGAAATCCTTGCATCCGAATGCTGCTCCCAGATTTTCACTTCACCCACGTAGCGTTCTCAGCTAGCGAGCCGGCGGTCAGTTCTGAATGTGCATGAGTCTGAATCACGAAGGGTTTCCACCTCTGTTCTCGCTATACAACCAGAGTGCTCGTCCACTGGATGCTTACTGGAAATAGCTTTCGCAACCCAGGTGCTAGCAATGAGATTGCCAGATGTGCGCACCATGGGTTGGGTCCTAAGCTTTCTGCATACCCGAGGGCTTGTCTTGTTCGTTGTTAGTAGGGGGGAGTGAAGGAATGCACCAGAATGTGGAAACCGCTGTATTATAAGGGCTTATACAGGCACCATTAGAGGAATCCATTCCTCCATGTCCTACTGGTGACCAGTAAGTTGTTCAGAGGTTGTGGCTCAGACTTGTGAAGTACTCGGATCTGAGGCTCTTCTACCGATTGTAGAATTGAGGGGACTGATAGTTGGAGACTTAAGGTTGTTGGGCAGTTGTGCATGGCCTTTTTCGCCTCTCTCGTGGATCCACGCTTCCCTTCTATCAGTTGAGGGTGTGGCTCCAGCCATTACTGCGAGAGGAACTTCTGATTAGAAGGGCAGGCCGGAATGATATCAGTTGGACGAGTCGCTGCTCATTCACTGTTTATGAATCAATGTAGTAGCTGGTACATCCAAAAAGCGATCAGTCTGCAGTCAGCAGGCCATGTCTCCAGTCTGACTTGCTACTACACGCTGGTTTTGTGTGGGGTTTCATCAAAATGTTCACTTAGATTAATGCTATACAATGCTGTAGATATGATGCAGAATCTTCTGATTTGGAATCCTGAAAATTCTTTTCCTACCCATAAACTTCCCACTGCATGGTGCATTGCTCCACTTTTCAGGCAGGAATCGCGTCTTTGAAGCAGTTTCGGAAGGATGTCTAGGACTTCATCGGGAGCCCAGGAAGCAGTCCGTTTTTCTTGGGAATGCGGTAAGAGTGGGGATTTGGCGCCCGTGCGGAGGCTTGAAACTGAAGGATAGCAAGTGAGGTCAACCGCGACGCTTTGAGTGGTATTTAAAACACTACTTGCAGCACCTTTTCAGCGGGTGGGAACTTCTGTTCGAATCGGGGATGGCTTTGGCTTGAAGAGGCGGATGTTGTTGTTGGATGTATTGGAATCTTGGCCAGCATGGATGCTCGCGGCAACTTTTTGCTCTGGCAACACGAATGTTTGCTATCTTGGCCAGCATGCTCATGCTGGACATTTCTGACTTATCAAGGTGCTGGCAGCAATCTGAAATGCTTGAAAAACGTGACAGACCAAAAAAACTCAAAACTGCTGAGCGGCAATCCGGGGATCCATGCGCTAGCATAAACATGCCCGCAAGCCCCATAGTACTTCCCATCCTAAATCCTAAACCTGTAACCCCACGTTCCAAAGGTCATATCGATACCCCTGGCCTGATTCCGGAGCCTTTCCTGCTGGACTTCCAGGATGCAGCTGCATACTTGAAGCTTCATGGGTAGTTGTGTTTGGAGCTGAAGGTGTTGTATTGGGGCATCGTATGTAGGCTGCAGGTAGGCTCTCAAAGATACAGCTATGTAAAGTTTTTTCGGTTCGGGGTTCTGGTTGTTCGACCGCCTGAATTTCACGCGAGGACCATGTTGTTGACTTATGCAAAAAAGGTCCAGTGCAACCTAAAGTCTTGCCAGTGAGGTGGTGGCTTCTCCCGAAGCCGTTCCTCAACACTCAGACTTCAGAACTGAACCGCATGGACATTGGATTTGGATACTGTAATGTATTATTAACTCAGCGTATCCCTTGTGATCTGAATCAGCATCACACGATTCAGGGTTGATGGGCCATTGATTGATGTTAGAATCTTCAGTTTTACTGAGTAACCAGGGAGAAAATTGAAAAGGACAAATCTGAGCGCTTCAGCTAAGGGCCTGGAATGATGACGAATCGTTGCAAGGATGCTGAATACTATGCCGAACCCCTTGCATCCTCTCAGATGATATGAGGCCAGCTCCGTCTCCTGTCTAGATCTTTGCCTTGAGAAGCAGAAGTCTATTCAGGAGTCTGATGACCGTGGGGCGACAAAGGGCGACGCCGCTGGTGAAGGCAGGGACGGCAGTCACGACAAGGAGATGTTGGCCACAACATGATACTGCCGTAGCACAGTCCTAGTTCAGAGATGGCTTCAGGGATGCGAGACGAGGATTGAAGCTAACCCTTGGAATGGCCGCTCGCCCACAAAAGAGCTCTCTCTATGCGAAGCCCTACTTCCAGAGCTGAAAACTCCCATAGCTGCACCATCTCCCGCGTACATAGCAAAGCCATGCCTCCGCCAGGCAGATAAAGCCAAGGCCGAGACTCAAAGACCTCTTAGTCCAACCTCCATCCTTGGACCCCATGGAGCCTTGTGAGAAGTCACAAGTAGGCTTCAAGTATCCTAATGTAGGTCACAACTGCGCAAATGCTTCGTGTACCCAACTTGACAGCTAAGGGGATCCTTGTTAAGCGCGGGGTGACACCTTCACATCAACCCCCGCAGAATCCAAACCCCACGGTAATTCCTAAACTCCATGAGACTCTGACTCCTACATCCTTTAATTAACCCTCTACGACTCCTTGTCCTAAAGCTGCCTAACCCGAGAAAAGCCAGAAACCGGACCGATTTCTCGAGAGCACAGTCGGGCCATGGGTGTCGGGCAGCTTGCTGCAGAGAGGGAGGGAAGCCAAACGCTTATCGGGTTTAGGGTTACATTCACCCTTGCGATTTTTTTGGGGGGGTTGAGAATGAGGTCTCCAGAAACCCATGGAATTTCTGCTCGGTGTCCATGGAACAGCTGCGTAGTCAAAACTGGGCGTGTGAAAACAACTTTCAATATTCGATCTATCTGTTTGTGCGAAGACTTTCGTTGTTGAGAATTCAGGAACAGAATGTGGGCTATTCAGAACTGCGAGTCTGTTTGTTTGGGTTCTTTGGGAGGTTCAGGGAACATAGATGCTCCAGCGCTTGAATTTCACCATTAGTGTTGATCATGAATTTGTTTTGCAGGGGATCCGCATGCAGTGTGGACCTAGGGGAGGGTGGGGGAATATAGTAAGGCGCCTTAAATCTCAAGTTGGCTGCGCCGTGTTCCAGGTGTCGTCATATTGAGGTGCATAACCTTTCATGCCTCAAGAATTTGAAGCTATCATGTCAGGCTAAGCTTGAATGTGTCCATTGGCTGAAGCTTGTCTGCCTGACCCATAGGTTGAGCACGCCTCAGAGGCGATTGGATTGCAAAATTGAAGTCGGATGCAAACATATACATATTCTGTGATGAACTCTGCTCCGGCAGCCACAGCGTCTTTATTGCATCAACAGGCAAGATTTACGACAAGAACGACCTACACATTGGACATGTTGCTCGATCTATGTTTCTTACCTCTTAATTACAGCGGTTCACTTAGTAGTGGTTCATGGGGAACGGAGGAACGGATCTCTCTAGTTTTCAGTATGTACTCCCTCACAGTAGTCCCCTTGTGCTGTTCCTCAGTTCCTACAAGACGCTGATAACATTGTGAAGCACAGACAAGAAATGGTGGAGCTGCCGAAGCCAGCGGCAACCAGAATCCTAGACTCAACTTGTCTTCCTGGAAAGCTCAAGCATCGAACACAGACAGTAATAGCAATAGATACTAGTCATAATAGTAGTTATGATCGTAATGAAACTGAGGTATAACCTCTCAGCTCTGCATCCTTCCCCAAAACGCAAGTACTTTGCTCTTGGGAGGTGTTCACAGAAGCAAAAACTGTACTGTGCGTAGCAACTGAACCCGGCAGCTGCTTCTGCGCAAATGATGGCGGCAAAGACAATAGCTTCGCTTACTTGTAGGTATGTGGTAGCACATAGACACATATTGTCTTAAAGATACAGGTAGCTAGTAGAAAGACATGGCAGTTAATCATGGTGACGTTGAGTTAGGCTTATATCAACAGAACACAGAATCCGAGAGGTTTCGGAGTAACAAGCGTTCTGTAGCTCAGATTGCTCATGAATTGTTGGGAGTATGTTTCGAGAAAACTTTCATACAGTATCTGTCATTCTCAAAATGGTGACCCACAATGTTGACGGGTTAGAAATCCTGAAATTTCGTGTGCCTTGACTCCCCAGAGATGGTCCCGCGAAGCAGCCTACAGATCACAGTGAAGTCCCAAGCCTTCATCCCCAAACTCTGCGCCCCCAAGCCCCTACACCTGCTTACTAGTCTGCTCTCAGCACCTGACCCCCACACGCTATCGTTATACACCCATATATAACCCTATGAACATCCCTATGTAGCGCTTGTGAACCTCATAATCAGAGGCATCCTTATGGCGGCTTGGCATCCGGGGCGCTGCAGTTTCTGGGAATCCGGCTTGATGGCGTCCTGCTTTTGGGCCGCGCAAAGGAGGGTTTGGGGGGCCTAGGGGCTTCAGGTCTGGAGTGCTTGAGATCCGCTGTTGGGTTTAAGGTTTGTTTTTGCGGCTTCGGAGTTGTTCCGTAGCGTTTCGGGGGCCAGTGTGTGCCGATAAACAATGCCTCACGCGTCAGGATTTCAGCGAGGATTTGGGGCAAAGTGTCAAATTCCAGGTCTAAGTTCTTGCAGGATAGAAGGCTGAGCCTCTAGGGTGCAGAGCGTTTGCCTGGTTCTGCCTCAGTCCTTGACAAGACCCGTAATCAGTTCTATGAGCGATGAGGATGTACGCAGGACTGCAGCAAGGTCAGATCCAAATCTAAGCATAAGACCCTGAACCCATGTACCGCTAGTCATGGTCTGGTTGTCTGAAGTGCGAAGGTCTATCAGAGTCTATCATCATCTCATACCTTGACATCGCTCTCTAACTTCTCAAGCCCATACCCAGATACCTTCGCTCGCATATGCCGCTCATCTAAGGAAGAAACTCCAGATACGGCTGGACCAGGCAGCTGTGTCCAGTTGAAGCTTTAGGTTTGAGCACCAGTTTATGCACCGGACAGGATGTGTGCCACCACCCCACCCCAACAAACTCGCCCGGCCTGAAAAAACACTACCAGGGGGAGATTTGTTGAAAGAGTGCGATAACACCCGCCTTGTATATATGATACATGAAGTTCCGTGACAAGGAGGAGATCCCCAATTAATCATTCAACAATACGATGAGTTCTAGACAAGGCTGGGTTTGGGGTTCACTCCTTAGGGCTCCCATTCGAGCTCTTGTCAGAAGCTAACACAAACACTACAACCTGGAAATCAAAGGGATCCCTAATTCCAATAGTATTCGGTTCGATTCTGTGATCTATTTTAGCAAAACAGGCAGATAAGACAACTACAACCTAGAAATCCACATGATTCTCGAATTCTTGATTCCTTATGCGAACGCCCCGGATTGCCTCAGCATCCGCCACCCCTGATTCACTATGAGAGTGAGTTAATGGGTCCTTTTTGCGTATTCTTTCTCATCTTCCAGAATTTTCGGGCTTTGCTATCCGTAGTAGGGTTTTACAAGTATAGGAGGGACAAATATCAGGGAGTATTAACGTTCTGATATGGAGGCTGTAGGGCCACCATGCTTCCTGTATGTCTTAGTTACGGGTCATTGGCCATGGATTCTCGATCAAATTTGAGTTGGAGGCACTTGTGACATGCATGGGATCCAACGCCGGCTAATCAGTGTTCAGTGTGCACTGGCGGAGTGATGTTCTTCTACTGCCCAAGCGACACCTCCAAGACAGACTTGGGAACTCGCCTAAACGTTCGCAGGGCGCCATGCTTGGGATCTTCGCATGTCTTCCCCCTCCTACGTCTTGCGGGGAAACCATGAACAAGCAACCAAAGGCATTGGATGTAGGAACCGCGCTACACACACCTCACATTCGCACACACGTGGTAACCAAACACATCCAAGGGCTTCCTCCGAAGTCCCAGACCGCCCTCTACATGGATGCAACTTGTAGGTGCTAGCCACACTTCCGACGAGAAGTTTGCCTTTCCAGAAGTTGGTGGAGGACCGCGCAAGAATAGACGCCGTTTCGGCGGATACTTTAGTCGTCATGATTCTTACTTGTTTGGGGGGCCTCTGGAGAACTACAGGCATGGCTTGGCGGAAGCCAACATCCGGTGTTAGCGTTGGTTTTGTCTCAAATTGCTGGGTCTCTTCTCATAGCACTGCTGCTAGAAGGTTCTGGGCAAGTAGCCTCGAACTTGAGTGAGTGGGCGCTCGACTTAAATGTTGGGACTTACTTGACCACCATTGAAGGAAGGAGCCCGAAAAAAGAGAACTGTCCTCTCCACCCATTTAAGGACGGCCGTAAGCTGAAGCCTGCAACTGCTGCCGTGGCAACTCTGCCAGGAAGAGGGGCAGGAGATTGCCAAGGTCCGGCCCAAATCAGTCTTCGCCTATGAAGATTGTTTGCTATTCGAAGGTGTCCCACGTTTGAGAGTTTGGGTCTGCAATTTTCAGTGAACCCCAGCAGGAAGTTCTTTGCGCCCAGGCTACGCGGCACAAGCGTTTGCTTGGCTAATTGGCAAGCTGGATTGTGATTAGAGAAAATTATTTGTGCGTTAGGTGCCAAATCCAAAGCCAGGAAGGTTTTGCGACTGTAGTTCCGTCTGAACATGCACCTCCCAGCTCCCAAATCCTGAGGATCGGATGTTTCGCCCGATCACGTGAGTTGTAGCCGCAAGAAGTCGTAATGCAGCATCAGATCACAAGGTGGTTCTAGGATGAATTAGGAAGCCTATAACAATAACTAAGCTCTAGGAAGGATGTTGGCCAGGCTGCTCAACAAGCAAAAGAAGAGTTGGAGGCAGAAGCCCCAGTCTCCCAGAGGGTGCTGGCAGGGGTGGTGGGGGCGGGAGCAGTCCAGCACAATGCGTAAATACCTAAGTACTGAATTCCTGTTGCACGAGGGACCTAGATGACAAGCTGGAAGATGTCCTCCTTTTCACACTAGGGCCAGTTCATCGCCTAAGGCATTTAAGGGAATCGCTGCAGGAAGCATGGCAGGTGTGCCAAGTTGTAGAGTTCAGCGCGAAAGAAACACATTGAAATTGTGATAGTGCTCGGGCTTGGAAACAGGGATTGACTTGCTTGATACTTCTGTGAATCATAACCTATCCACCACTTCACCCGCTGGTTCGTGTTCGCCATTTGCATCAAGCGTTGATGGTAGCTGTTGGCCCTGATTTGACGGGGCAAAGATGGCCGAGATAAGCGGGCAATTATGTTTATAGATTCAGGAAGGTCACCTTGAGGCTTGAACAGAAATGAGGCGTGTGTACGCGTGAGATCCGTTTTGTGGCGGTGTGTCTTCTTTGAACGGAGTATCTAGGAGTCGGTCATTCTTTGAGGGAGAGCTCCGCAGGGACGGGTTGCGAATCAAGGAGGCATTATCGCCTGAAAACAAATTGCAGGTGGTATATATACGCGTCGGTTTATGTGTTGTACAGCCGGGGCACTTGTCCTGTAGGCTCTTGAACACTTTCCCTAGAGCCTATAGTACCTAGGCTGTACATCCTTATTCCTGACCCTTGCCTTCTGACCCGAAAAACAATCACGCCTGACCTTGCCCAGGAGCAGCTGTCTCCCAGTGCTTCCTTGGCCATTGATGCGCGGTGCAGCCTCACTCGTGTGGGCCGCTTGGCTTGCACGCAGCTTCAGCTTGGACAAGTTAACATCCAGCACCTTTGTCTGCGTCTTGATTGTCCTTCTTTTTGCGGGTTATGTGCTGCATGTTTATGGCGTAATTCATTCAGGAAGGTAATGGAAGGTAGAACGTCCAGGGTTCTGGTGAGGAGTAGGCCTTCGAGACTATGGTGCCGAGTTGAGAGGTCACAGTCTGGAGAGGACCTTATCACCGGCTACATAGAGCTGACCAAATAATCAGCCTCTATGCGAAAGATGCATGTTTTCTGTTCAGCTTCAGGTGCGGCGCCGCACCCTCGGCGCTAAGGTATCCAATTGTTGACTGCCCATGATCCTCTAAGTGCAGACTCTAAATCTTCCAGACTCCACGATCCACAAGTGGACACAAGACCTGCAGCCCTTCAAAACTGGACAGTAAACTGCCAAAGCATCCTGTAAATCGAATAGTCTCTAAAATCTGCAGGGCTCGACAAACCCCTTTGGACCACTGACCCTCATCCTACATGCTCACGAACCCAAAAATCTAGGAAGATCCTTCAAGCTGCCAACTTTGCGCCCTTACGACCTGACGTGTGAAATTAGTGGGCCCTTCCCAAAGGTGCGGGCGAGGCCGCGGAGCGCCACGACTCGCGCCGCGGGGGCGAGGCCACTTGATTGATTTCTCATGGGTGGTTGTCAAAATTATGGTCCCTTTTTGGGTAAGGTGCCGTATTGTAATAGGGATCCAAAAAGGGACCATAATTTTGACAACCACCCTCATGTCTTGGATACCAGATTTTGGGATGATAAGATATGGAATTTTGGGCTTCGCGGTTTCGTCCCGGATTGGATCTTCGGTTCCCTACAAGAGGATGGTGGTTTGAAGTGCACTACTTAATCGATTGCTGTTGCAAGCCTTCTCCTTGCACATGCTGTCCGCAATTTCTGCTCACTCTGATTGATGTGATCACTTATGAAGGCATTTCAGGTTGCCGCACGCCCTTGAATTCAACATCCGGTTCAACTGGGGAGGGCCCTGGGCGAGAGGCTCCTTGATGCTGCTCCCATACTGATAAGTCTTGTCAACTGACCTTGACGGACCAAAAAATCCTAAACTTTCAAACCCTACACAGGCTGGCATGTTTGGGCATCCCAGGCCTTTTGCTTGAAAACTGAAATCCCCTCAAGATTTGCCTGCTGCAGCCACGTCTCACTTCTATTTTTGAAGCGGAGATAATCAGGAATTGTGATCACGGCATGTCCCATAGCGCTGTTTTGAATGTTTTGAGTATACTTTAGCTGACAGACCTTCCATGTTTGCACTGAGCCGCGTGACTGTCGCACAATCCCAGGGAGAAGCGAACAAAGCTGCAACTCTTCAGCTCACACGAGGTGGGGCTTAAGAGAATGGTCTCATGTCCCGGATTGCATGGGTTCAAGCTCAGCAAGTCTGCAACGAGCTCTCCGTGCAATTTTATCAAACTTTTGTAGATTTTCGTTCCGCGCGTGCACGCTGAGGTGTCCACCCCATCCGGAACCCTGAGCACCTACGTAGATTCAGACGGATAAGGAAGTTCACGCTTGGTTATTCTCATGTGTTCTGTCTAAGCTGGGGATCCAGGTGGCTACCCGCGTAGCAGCCGGCAGGGTCCTCTCAGTCTTCCTTATCGTTGCGAAGATCATGTTCCCGAAAGAGGCTAGTGAGGACCAGTGAGACTTCCGCGTACACCACAAGTTCTCTGATGCTCAACGCCCCCAGGCGTGGGTCAGGAGTGAACTGTGTTTTGTTCAGATCTTTACAGGGCTCATGTGTTCATTAGACACACGTTGCCCAAGAATACCATTACCATAATCAATGATGAAGCCCTGGTTTATGGAGTTCTTGGCATCTCATGACTGCAAAAGTGCGTGCCAAAATTAAATTGCCCCTGCTACGAGGCACAGCAGCAACAACCCCACACTCCTCTACAAGGAGCTCCAAAATTCAGATTCCCCTACTTGGGAACGGTGAACTAGACCAAATTTCCTAGCCTGGCAAGCGCGGCTTAGCTTCTTAGAAACCTTTCTCCAGCCCTTTAGATCCTACACTCTTTGGCAGCTGGCGCATGCGCAGGTGGTCTGTCATCTTTGGGCGATGTGCTGTCGGCATTAGCTTCCTTCGAAGCCCGCTTCCGTGAACTGGATAGCTCCCTGTCGTAGGAAATGTTCCTTTAGGCTATCCCTGGGACTTCATTGATACCTACTTTTTGGCCCTATAAAGTCTATAGAATGTAGATGCTTTCTGTTCCCTCGAATCCTGGGCTAGGACACCTTGACCGGCTTTTGCCGTGGGTGGGAGTTTCAGAGGGCCTCGAGTGTCATGTAGGTGTACCAGATTTACGGATATGCGGTCCATGTCTCTAAAGTGTGAATCTTAGTATTACTATTATGGTTATTAGAGTCCTGTAAGAGGGGTCGTTTTACTTTTTCGTGGGTATCTCACAAAACCTTACGGTTGAGAATTGCTCATGTGGCCCGTATGAGATATTGAATACTTCGCCTCCATATAAATTCGTACATTTCAGCCCTACTGTAGCCCAAGGAGTCCTGTTGTCATACACCCTAGCACAGGACAGACAGTGAAAGGAAGTCTCCTCCACATCCTTGGCATGAGAAGTACCTTTACCATGACTATTCCCGAACTCTGCATGGTTCTTCTTGCCCAAGTTTGCTAATGAGAACGGCACGTCCAATCCTATCTGCGTGAAGTATGAATCCTCTGCAGCTGGAGCAGGCTAAAGAACCATCCCTGTAACGTGTCCTTCCCGAGAATCATCCCAACAGTTCTCATAACATTCCCAACGTTCATCCAGTCTTAGGAAAGGGTGAGCAGCTCACAATATTGTAGGTGGGCGGACCAACCCGCTAGGTCAGTTGAAAGTTTAGGATTCTGATAGAGTTATCCACCTGATGCTTACACCCGCCTAGCAGTTTACACAAAAACCATGGCTAGTCCGGAGGCGGACATATCTTTTGTTTCTTGCAATGCATTCAATCGTCCATCCTGTAAAGCCCGGGCTCCACAAATGCGGAGAAGACTCATTATCCTGCTGGGTTGCTCTTCCAAAACTTAATCTAGGGAACCATATAAAGAAACTCCCTTCCTTGCTAAAGATCCATGTCATGACAACTTAATTTAAGCGTTTTAAAAAACAATCCTTGTTTGCAACCCCCTCACGATGCCCAAGTGATCCACACTGAGGCGTTAGTCTCAAACTCCACACCTTATACGCTTTGAACCTCGAATCTGAATCTCCAGGCCCTAAATCCTAAACCTTCAACCATGAGCATTGCAAACCCTCGAGCTTTTGGTGCGCTCAGGTCGAAACCGGCTGATGAATCGCTTCAACGATCTAGCGCAGGGATCGCTTTCCACATCGGCACCCAGGCATCCCGTGCAGTGTATAAGCTTGAGGGGTTTGGATTTGCAGCGTTTTTGGGGGCTGTGGTTGTGGGGCTTTTGAGGATTAGGGTTGGCCTTTGTGATATCGGGCTGGCATGCTGCAGTTCTCTGCATGGAGATGTCAGCAGCGCTTTGTGGGGCTAGCTGCTTCTGTAAATCGTCCTGTTTGGAGTAAAGTCGCCTCACGGGCGCATGGCCCTGGGTGCAAACCGATTTTCGCGGGTTATAGCATAGAGCATCCGTGCAGTTTGGCTTGACCTCGGGGTCTCACCACATGATTGGCCTGCGCATTGGCGTGAAGTTCAGAACTACTGCTTTCGGATGCTTTTGGCGCCTCCATGGGTCTGAATGAAACTCTCGCACGGAGCTGACTCGCAAATTGGCCTTCAGTGTACAGCTCAGACTGCTGAATCATGTCCCAGACTATGTGGACTTGGCAAACCTGAAAAACATCGAAAAACCGTTGTGTCTGTCATGTAGGTGCAGCAGTTGAAATGCTGAATTGAGGCTTGCGCTGCAATGGTTACGCGGACCGCTTGGCCTTTCAGATCTCATCGACGTACACGCCGCGTAGGTTGACTTAACACGAGCTGGGTTGACAGCGCCCCGCCATCCAGCTGACATAAGCCAACCCCTATTGTACTTTTCCTATCTTGTCCCGGTGTTGTGCGTTTGCGCGGCTCATGCTAAAGCGAAGCCAGTCGAGCTCTAGCAGCATGCGCGACACGCAACGCGCACCCGTTTGGCCGTGACGCCGACATAACAGCATGCTACGGGCAGCTGGTGTGCGCTAAGCCCAAACCCTAGGCTGCATCCCGCGGACTGATCCCCAGCTACCACATTGGGGGCCATTTCTACCCAAACTGCACGCTCCACACATCCTTGGCTGTGGTACCATCAATCCCTCCCTCTAAAACACTAAACTGCAAACAGACGTCGAACACTACAACTTCGAACCAGCAACTGAAGAGCCTTTTTCCAGCAGAACTCTGGGAGTACCTGCAGCCAGGTCTGCAAACGAAGCCACAGAGGAGCTACGGAGCCACCCGGCAGCGGGCTCCTACTGGTTGCTTTGATCCTTGTGGGCAATAGAGGTACAGCCCGAACTTAAGCTGTGCATGCGAGAGTTCTTCCCCTATAGTCGTCATGTAATCTCCTTGAATCCCCAGGGCCCAAAGGGTACCCCCCTTTTCAGAAAAGTCCGAAATCAAGCAAGGCAAGTTGGCAGAATTGCGACTCTTCTGGCGCGCCACCCAGGAGTGGGACAAGGCCCGGCACCCAAAGGTTGCTTTTACAGGGGTTGGGGCAGGACTTCCCATCAAAAAAGGGACTACAACTTCATACTTCAGAATCCTTCTTCACACTGAGTGCCCTGAAACTCTAGCTATCTACTGATAAAGACATGTGTATCCTCAGTTTAGGGGACTGGCAGGATATGGCAGGATCCTCTGGTCTTGACATTTCCTAACGACTGTACCCATCATCTCCGAAAACGTGTTGAAAACTCCGGGGCCCTTCTGATCCACTAGAGCCCTGCACATATCTCCGTGCCCCAAGCGGCCCCGCGTAGTTTCAATTTCCAGCACGCTCCGCCCCACGCCCCTTCATCCAGGAAGTGGAGAAGCGCCTTCGGCAGTCTCCAGCACTGGTTTGTATTCCAGAAATGCAGCGGCAGGCCCGCAGAGCTACACCGACCGGCGCAAATTTGGTGAGGTTTCTTTTACAACCCCGACCCCCCAAGCAAGATGTCGGAGTCGTAGGATTGTTGTTTGAGGATTTGAGTTGCTGAACGATTTTGATGAACAGGGCTGCAGGCCTTGGGCGGACGCCGGACATTATCGGGAACTCGAAGTGCGTGCTTTTGGGGTTTCAGGGGTTTAGAGGGCTTTAGGATTTATTGTGTTTGCTGCTGCGATTCCCCGTTTTGTGTGCCTTGCCTCATGGTTCGTTTCGGTATTCATGCTCCTTGTTGTAGATATGTGGGTTGGCGGTCAATGGGCGCATTTTCTTTCCGTGGCTGTCTTTACCTTCAACTCGCACTCCACCAAACTGACATGGAGCCGCAAAAGGGGCCTTACAGAAACATCTATGCCGTCCGCGCTGTTGACAGGCCTCCACTTCAAATGACATGTTACTTTGCGGGAAGGATTTCCTGCTCGGACCTGGTAGGGATTCTCATGAAATTGCTCTGCAAATTGCCAACGTGCTCCGGTGTATATCAGGCCCCATAGATGGTACAGTTAAGTCTTCTGTCTTATATCTATGATTACCTGCAGTTTCTGGAGCTTTCTTGATCCACGCACCGGATCTCGGCAAAGTGAGGTAGACCCCTGTATAACCCTAAAAAAAAACCCTACAAAACGCTTCTGAAACCCTATGTACCATCCTATGGAACTCCGAAAACGTAGCCGTTCTGCTTGGACTCCAGGCCAGGGAATCTTTAAGCGGGGGCCCAAAGCGGCGGACTATTCAGGTCAAGGTCATAGACACCTTGCTCAGTTTGAACATCGTCCCTGTGTACCGTCAACCGTACGCATACACGCAAAGATAGGTAGTATTCATACAGAATAGGGCCCACTGAAGGTACTGCTTCTAGACCTAGAGCCCCCCGAAGAAGCCTAACGAGAAGTTGGTACTAGGTCTGTATGCAAGGCCCACGCTACATTGCGTGCAGCGAGCCAGTGCCCACAGGAGAAGGGCTCAGGGTCTAGGGCAAAGGCTTTGAGATTCTAGGATTTGGGGTTCAGGGCGAAGAGTTTAATTTCAGGGATTTATAGGGTTGAGGGCCACAGTTTTAGGGTTTAGGGATAAGAGTTTAGGAGTAAGGGGTCCAGGTAATAATGGATAATCAAATTGATGGAGTGCGCCAGAGACTAGTGTTCTCAAGGGATTTACGTCATAGACATCGGGTTGTCTCATCTTTTTGTGTAGCATTAAGACCCCTGGTCCCTAATGATGAATGTCCCCCTTAATACAGTGGTAATCTGTGAGAGTATTTATTGGAGGGTGGGGTTTACCACCATTGGAAGGGGGTAGGGATTCGCAGCACTGTGGCCTGTTATCGAGGTGTTTGAAATCAGGGCTGGACTGTGACGAGAGTCTAGGGGTTACATAGGAATGACAAGGTTCATGAGGGTTTCAGGTCTAGCCGGACTACGGGCCATGGGTGCCGTCTCAATGTGGGAACAGATGGGGGACCTTAGTTTCGGCAAGCACGTTCGTGACTGTGTAGAGATTCTCTTCAGAACCTCAAACACGCTGAACTGCTATTGCTAAATGTTAGAGGCTTCAGGAGGCCGAATGCAAACGCTCGGGAAATGAGATAGGGTTGGTGTGGAGCTAACATGGTCTAAATGTGGAAGATGGTGAGATGTGAAGGGCGCATTCCGAGAACAGGTTTATTGAAATGCTGGCATGCCAAAGTTCCGGCTACTCGCTTCCTAGATTGCCGCGTGGAATGCCGGTTACCTCCAAGATGGGTGGATTTCAGAGCCCTCGCGCACTGCACGTAGTGGCTAGATGTTGGTTGCAACAGATCCTATATATAGCGCACCTTATCACCAAGTGTGCCGGCCAGGAGCACCAAAAGCTGCTGCGCACCTGGACTGCAAAATCCGCTTCTCTTCCTCCAACAGAGAGGGAATCCTATCCTGTACCGAGGGAACGTACGGTTTTGTAGTGCTTATATGGGCCTCCAGGTCTGTTGGCATCTGAACGTGAAAATCGTCGACTCCCCGCGCCTAGCAAGCCCTTCCAACATGTCGAGGGTCCAGTCCTTGAACTGCCCAGAGCTCCTTTCCACAGCTTCGCTCCAAAAAGCAACCCCTACATCGATCACTATCAGGCATGGAGCATTCAACTTTCAGTTGCAGTTTACGGCGCTTGTCAAGACAAAGTTCCTCTCGAATTCAAACAGACTTTGACTGCAACCGTCTAAAAGAAGACTGTCAGCATCATGAACGCGCTCGATGCTAGATCTATCTCCTCTGATTTTGTCGGGAAGCTTTTTTGCCAATAGATGCATTGCGTCACTTTCGCTTACGCATGCCGTGATTCCGTTACACTTGATTCCTTGATCATCTTCAGTGGTAATTCGGTCTTTCAGCACAGGTCATCAGACATGTTTCTTGCCTGGTGTGGCAACACGTTTCGCAAGACCACGAAGAACTTTCTATGAAAACTCCGAGACCATGCTAAGGTCACTCGAAGACCGCCCCAACGCTTCATGACAAATCCAAGATCACCTTGAGAGCACTCCAAGACGACTCACTCCACCAGTCAAGAGGAAGTCCACTCTAAGGGCAGTCCAAAACCACTCCAGGTCCAGCCTAAGATATTACGACCAGGCGAAGGCCACTCAAACACCTCAGAACTGCTCTGAGAGCACCGGAAAAGTTCCACAGCCACTCCAAGACCACTCGAAGCTCGGGCTCATATGTAATGCTAGTGGCCAGTGTCAGCCTGCCCCATGCAGGTCAAAGGATCAATGCCTTCCGCAAAGTCTTTCGCCAGCTTTTCATGGTCCAGCTACCTGGCAGCATGCAGTTCAAGCGATGACGTGGCGAGAGCAAAGGTCTGGTGCTTATGGCCGATGATGAATCTTAAGACCCTCAATCTTTCACAGCAGTAAGTAGGTCAGTTTACCCTTCAGATGGTGTCCAACAGCATTCCCAGCAAATGTCACTGTACTCATTCTATCTACTCACGTTGAAGGTTCCTCCAATGCCACTTGGAGGTTCTTCGTGGTTGTTCTTTCATATAATTGGACTTCTTCTTATTCCGAGGGCGCACTCACGTAAACACACTTCTCATTTGCAGTTCAGTGGTTGATCAACCTCCAGGGTCCAAGCACTGACACAGGCAGCGCCGACAGTTGCATGGTGATCAGCTTGGGTCAGTATGTCTCTCGAGGATGGCTGAAATCCAAATTGGGTTGGACGTAGGTTTTGCAGGTTCATCGAAAACCTGAAGAACAGCCAAGGTGTTTCAGGGATTGGTGGGTGTGTGTGTGTGTGTCTTACCCATTGTCTCGTGTGCAGTCTTTTTTGCTCCTCATGCGTTCTCATATTCTTCCTCTGGGGTCCTTGTTCATCTGATTCTGATGGTATCCTGTTTATTTGTTGTTCTGCTTTTTCTTTCTTAATCTGCTGCTTCAACAGCCACGCTTATGGCCTTGATGGTTGCCTGGCCTGAAGTGTAGACTCCTCATAGGGCCAGAAGCCCAAAATGCCAAGGTCCATTATGGGGCTGCATGCCGGGGCCCTGGAATCCAGGGTGGGGCTCCCGAGAGGCTTTGGGATTTGTAGAGTTTATACGCAGCCTGAAGGAGGTGTTTTCAGCTTGAGGTTCCATACTCTTGGCCAGATATGCAAGTTGTTAAGATAAGGCCACCAAGTTTCTCTCAGGCTTGTAGACCCCTACCTTTACCAAAGGCTACAGACTGTCTCAATACATTCTAGTGCGGCTCTGGTTCGCAGCGGCTGCCTTACAGCGTCCTTAGTTGCCCCCACCTTAGCGCATAGCCAAGGGGACTGCTTGTGAATCAGAAGTTCCACTGTAACTTCACATCCATCGAGACTAAACCAAAGTGGGAAGCTCTAGCAAACAGAGCGTTCATGTTATGAGAAATGTCTCTCAAAAAAAGAACCCTTCAGAGAGATCTGTCTACGATGATCCTATGTTCCTGAGAGCTATTCTTCACAGCCAAGTAGACACGATGCAGCTTTTTTTTGGAGGGGGGGGGACCATTTAGTCTGAACGCTATGCACGCGCATTTGCGTTTCTTATGGGCCAGCCAAGCGGCGAGCCAGCAGGCTCCGGACGACTCTGGCTCTGCTCCGCTTTATGCACCGCCGCAGGCGCACGCTCCTGGGACGCTACAATGAAAACAAGGTTCTTTTACAGATCGGAGATCGCATCATGGAGAACTCGTTGCCAGATATGGAAGCTTCCCAAGTGTGCGTACTATGAGGCAAGCATGCTGATAGACATGAGGAAGGGCTTGCGGCCTCATTGGTAGGGGTCTCTTATGTTCTTTCTCGAGCAGCTGTCCAAGCTTCCGAAACTTGTGTTGTAACATCATCGATTTCTCACGGGGCTTCCCTACGCTTGACAGGTAGCGCCATAGACAGAGCTCCTTGTGCTCAGCCTCGAAAATGTGAGGTTCATCCCCGCAGAACTGATGCCTGTGTGTACGTATGCGGTGTTATGTCATAATATACTTTTTTCGTATTGAATTACATTACAGTATTCTATATATTATAGCAACTTTTGGTTCTGTGACATCCTCATGTTCTCAACATTACCCATCAGAAGTTTGGCAGAGCTCGACCAGGCAGAATTCCAATCCCGCGATTAGTTATCGTATAATATAGTACAATGTAATATAAGACAGTATATCATCGTATATCCTAGAATTGTAAAGTATACTACAGTATATTACAGTATAATATAGTAAATTATGATATAGTACAGTATAATGGGCTGTACATGACTGTACTATTTTACATTTCAATACACACAGGAAGTCATTCAGCTTCCGCAAGGGACTGCAGAAGCATGCTTGTGACCAGCAGGCTGTCAATATGATTCAATCCAAGCTGCAAGTGACAGCTTTGGGGGTTGGAAGTCCTGAACCTTAAACGTGTTGTAAAGTGCTTACATGCAGGATGGATCTTTGCATGGGGTAGCGAGACAGGAACATCCCTGGGCCCCAAGTATCTATCATATACCTGTACTGCTTGAGCCCTTATACTTAGGGTTACTGCGCCAGAGGCAAGACCTCGATACCTACAGATGCTGCCAAAGTCTAGCTAAGCCCTTTGATCCGACAGGTTAGAGCTGCAGGCGGCTGCATCCCTACACCCCTTTGAAATAGAGAGGTCTGACCTACTTTGCACTCATCCCTGCAGCTGTCTTAGTAGAAGGATATCAACAAAGTAATCATATCAGAAGTAGTTGCAGTGCTGGTATGAATGGATTCAGTACGACTAACAGTACCCTGACGATTAGGGTTGCTGTCAGCCAAGGTATGGAGCAACCTCTTCGACACTCCGGCGCTCTCGTCCGAAGACATTCCCAATCCTTGAAAGTCCTAATCTGTGACAGGGCTGGGGAGTCCTCCTTTTTGATGCAAGAAATGGAAAATCACGTGAGTAAGGTACTCAGCTGGGGTCATGGAGGACATTTAGTATCGACGGTTTTTGAGGTTGAGTCGCACAGCAGATGGTCGCAGTCATCAGGCTCTGCTGACCTGTTGGGATTACCAAGCTCGCAGAGGCACGTGAGGAGTGGAAACTCACGTGCCGCGTGAAATGCTCTGCTAGAATAAGAGGTCTGTTGCCCAGGTATCATGAAGTAGTCGCCTGATGCTCCTTGCCCCTGCAAATTCTTTGAGCCTTATTCCTGTCATTAGTGTTCATAGCTTCAGACATTATCGGCTCAGGTCAACATCAAGGCCCGTGAGCTGTGGAACTGGCAGCTGGGAAGCATTCACGACTCAGCATCGTTAATGTGGATAGGACCTTGGTATGTAGATGGACACAAGAGGTCGCTCCACCGTCGTGCTCTCGTACAGCGAACCCTTTGGTTGCTCTGTTCGTGGCCCTGGTGTTCTGATGTGTTGAACCTTTTTGGGCATCTTATTGACCAGGTTCTCAGGCATTTATCTCCATCATTGGCGATAATATACATACATCCAATATATCTTCATAACCAACCCTAAACCCTAAACCCTATATATCCCCTATATAACTCCTGTATATACCCTATATATCCCCTATATGACCCCTCTAAGGGTAGCCTCTCCCACACGTAGACTGAGATCTGCCCAGGTATGGGGCCGACGATGGGGCTCGAGACCGAGGCGGCTCGTTGAGTCTACTGCTCTGTCCTATCATGTGGACAGGGTTTAGGATTTGGGGTTTGGGGAGTGGGGTTTAGGGTTATTGTAGGAATTTGAAATTTATGGGGAGGGGGTGGGGAAGATTATTATAGGGATATTCCATGATACAGTACGGATGTTATAGGGATTCGCTGGGAGGATGGATACTTTCCTGTCAGTTTTATATTGGCCATAGCCAAATAGCAAGCTTTCTTTGTGTCATCATGTACTTGCAGTTAACTCCAGAAGCATCACTCTCTTCAGGGCCGCGGCCTTATGGCTTGGTAGTATCATGTTCCTGCTTTAGGGTCCAAGCTGCCCAGTGGTGAAGTTGTAGGTTAGGTTGTGGGTCTAACGTCGGCTGCTGCACGATATCCTTTAAGAAGCGTGCCCCCTGAGGTAGATCGCACCCGTCTGTTTTGCATTTGGTTGGGATATGCTTGGCCCGAATCTCCAGTCTAAAGATAAACAAAATGCCAGGCAGCAGCATCCAGATGATGGTCTAGACGGTCCAGATGACTTGAATTGAGTTGTAAGCAAGTTTGCAAAGGAAACATACCAGCAATATCAAAGATAAAGTGGACCTGTGCCAAGATTCTATACCTTACTTGGGGACTTCTATGTTGAGGGCCCCTAATCTTTCCATCCCCTCAAACCCCAAGCTCTAAAATCCTTCAGGCAAACACACCTATTGCTCCTTTTTTCTTAGTTCACAAGGTAGAGTGGCCTTATAAGTGCTGGGCACTTCCGCGCAAATGAATCCCTCAGACTCACGTCAGGATCTTTCCGCAATGCTGTCTGGCATACGGCTTTAACCGGATTCTTCCACCTTGACCTTTGCACCTCCTTTGGCGGAGGTGTCTCGGCCACCACACTGGGTGGGGAAGCGCCGGGCTTTGACCCCAACGACACCATGACCACGCTGGGTAGGCCAGATGTGTGGGATTTCTGGGGCCCTGGGGGTGAGACGGGGCTTAGCATGTAGCGTTTAGGATCTGGAGCTGGGGATTTTGAGGTTTATGTTCAGGATTCAGGTTGTGAGGCTTTGATGCCTATGAGCCTGTAAAATGAACGGTTACTTGGGTCATACGCTTAAGGCCGGAGGCTTCGGGCTAAAAGTCCAGATTTTCCCGGGCGGGCACTGTATGTCGTATGTTGACAAGTTGTGCTTGTCGACATTCAGTCAGTATATTGAGCTCAGTTTCTGGGCCGTTCTTTATCCTTGTAACACCCATTTCGGGATGATACAGCAATCGCAGGCTACGACATGGGCCTTGCAGGGGCAGCGTGGGATTCTCTTGTAATGGCAGTCCACACTTCCACGCGCCCCTGATATGATTCCCGCCTAAAATTTCAAGACTTTACTTGGCAGTCTTCAGGGCCGTGCGCAAGCACGAATCTGGATGTGTTTCAGCACTTGCCATTATAGTGCCTGCAGATGTGGGATCAATCCCGCTAGGTCTGTTAGCTAGGACTCTGAATCCGGGAGGTTTGGGGCATCTCAGCCGTTGTCTAGTCCACACACGGAATAATTTGCGCCTCTGTAGAGGCGTCTTTGTCATAAGGATACTCTTGCTATTAGCTTTGCAGGCGACTGATGGTGTGATAGACGGCATATAACCTCAAATCGTAAACGCTTTTAAGACCTAGACCTCGAAATCTGAAAGCCCTGACTCTCAACGGAAGAGCTTTTGTTAAACTAGGTTTCGGCCTCCTGGAGCCCTGTAACTAGGGACCTCCACATCCGCTGACCACTTTCTAGGGTTTCGGGGTCTGGGTGGAGGCCTTCGCAGGAATCCTTTCCCTTAGCCTACAGCCTTAGATCAGAAGCACTGAGCTTTCAGACCAGGCTGCTGCGTGCTCCTGGACCTATTTCATGACACATTGGAGGTTCCAAATTGTGGGGAAATGGTCTTGCAGTTAATTGTACACAGCTTCTGTCAACAGATTCCTTCCCTTAAAATATTTCCCTGTGGAGAAATGCGCGATTTTGGTCATGTTTGTTCAAGGGGATTCTGTCATGTTGGGATCTTGCCGACATTTCATTTGGTGGGCTGTGCCTTTCAGGAGCTGCGGGCTGAAGGTACGAGGTTTTGCTAGGTGGGAGGCTTCAACACAAGGTTTGTGGCGCCTGGGCGTTGAAGGTTCGACGATGCTGAAGCTGAAATCCAATATCCAAAGATCGAATCGCGGTTGAGATGCTGAATTGAGCAGCTTTTGCTACATAGTTCCAGGGAAGTCAGTTGTGGAGGAAGACTTGATCTGGGAGTACGATACCTCACCAATCCAGAGCATGACCTACTGCAGTCTTAGACCTTGAGCTCCGGAAGCAAACTCTATAGGCCTCGTTAGCAGCAAAGTCCCAGCCTAGATCCATGAATCCTCAGAAACCGACTCTAAACCATATTGGCCTTGAAATCTAGAGCTCTTCCCAGAGTTCGTCTTAAGCCCCTACAAACTCCTACTCGTTCATTGCTATACCACAACCCAGAGAAGTTGCCATATAGTCTGAATCCTTGACCGTCTTCCTTGCCGATAATCCCATTCAGTTGTCTAAGCGAGTTTTGCGAACAAGGAGCCCGCAACATCTCCAGCTTTGTAACCACAAGGACCTAACACCAACCATGGTTTCGAGAACCCTTTCAAAGCACACTCAGGCTGGGGTACTTGATGAGCATGGTAAAGTTGCCCGGGAGTATGCGACCTTTGGATGCAAGAGATATGGGTGAGGCGTATAGAAGGGCTTGGGCTCCTACACACTGACTGAATAGTCAGGGGATTTGAGCCAACTGCGCTTCTCATAAACCAACCTAACTTTTCCCCCTCTAACTGAGGATGACTTATGAATGGGAAACTTGAGGGGTAGCATACTGGGCTTGAGGCTTTATGGCTGAGGAATGGTTAAGGTTGTGTATATAGAGGGACCATAATTTTGACAACCTACCACATGGTTGAAGGGTTTCAGGTCTTCCTTTGGAGGAGGCGTGTTGAACCCTTTGAGGTATCGCAAGGTGGTTGGAAAGTGGAAAAAAGGGGTTTGTAAGGGCCCTTTTGACACCTGTGTTTGAGAGTAGTTGGCGCAGACTTCCCAACGCAATCAAAGCTAATGACTGCGATGAACTGAGTGTTGCACATGAAGGCTGTGCTTAGAGTCTACTTGTACCTACATGACCCACGCAGGCCGCAGACTTCAGAAGATTCAAGCGACACATTCATTTCCTGGAAGTGTGAACATTAAAAGGAAGCGTGTGGGGAAGAAGATGTCAATGGGCTTCATCATCACCGAGCCCGTTCAGCGCCGAGCCCGTTCAGCGCAAATTAATGTCCAGCTCAGAAAACTAGAAATATTGGAAGCTGTTTAAGCCCCAGTCCACGTTTGCAGCCTTCAGAGCCATGCTACCTGAACTTGTGATTTCAATTGTCAGAGCCTCAAATCCATCTCCAACCATAGTTTCAAGGATGAACGTGCAAGTTGTAGCAGGATGCATCAGCGATTGTGTAGCAGTCTTCTTCTACTACTGGTATTGGGATTAGCAACAGCAGCAGAAATAACAGCGATAATTAAGAACCCCAAGGCATGCAACTGGGAGCCTAAGGGTACGCGCTAATGACGCTCTACATTTTCCTACGGATGCTGCCAGCACAAAGTGTTTACAAAGACTTCTCTGTGATGCCCTTCCCAAGTAAGGATCCTACGCCTACGTCCCCTCCCAACCCTACGTGGGTATTTCCAAAAATCTAGGCGTTCCCTGTATATAACTCAAAATACCAAGTTACTATAATGCTAACTATAAGGACTCCCCCTGATGTTTGGACACCTCTACATAAGCTCTGAGACCTACCACTCCAGGCTAGCCATACGGGAATCTCATGAGATGCTGTCACTGCTTTGGAATGTCATCTCCTGGTCTCGCCAGCCGTTGCTTGAGCTAAAGCTGGTCCAGGATGGGTCTGAGGTTTTGGCTTTGGGATTCTGGACTCTGCATCCGGGGGCGTAGAGTTTGTAGGAAGAGTCGGGCTGAAAGTTACCGGGGCAGGGTTGGGAAGGCTTGGCCGTAGTTGACAGTCATGGAGCTCCTGCTGGAATAGTCACTTCTATACGAGGATCGCGCCCTCGAGACTGGGGTAGTTCCAAAACGCAGGCAAACTTGTGATGAGACTTGCTGTTCGCTGAAGTAGGTTAAGAGCTCCACACGGAAAGCCCCCGCTGCCCGTTGCTTTCACGATCAGATTGTCACGGATCTCGGTGCTTTTGCCGCGTGTTTTGCCAGCTGCTTCTGAGTTGCACGTGGTGTCTTGCTGTTGCAGCCAGTCTACGTTCGCTTTGTTCCACCCTGACGTTGCAATAAGTACAAGGCCTTCAAGTCTTACACCCACACGCACCTTAATGAGGCCCGGAGTCTTCAACAAGAAACAACTCATCTTCTCGTTTGGAGGCAGAGTCTGTAAGACGCCTGATGGTGTATGAAAAAGTTTTCCAAACCGCAGTAGCCTCCCGCTCTCCTGCCCTATGAACTGAAGGCTTCAAGCTTTGCTCATGCCATGAAGCCTCACATCCAAAACCCGCACTGTCCTGTCAATCCTCGGCACTTCTGGAGTCAAGATCCCTACAATCCCTACATACTCCCTGACTGCAAGATTAACCCTAAGCCCACACTTCAACGTCAGCATGAACATGACAAAGCCCCGACTTACGTCCCTCCCTTAGCCATCCTCAAGTCACTCTTAAGCCTCCTACAGGGTCTGAAGCCCATAAGGTTGCCGATATCTTCTTTGGATGCAATCAGAAGCTCTGCCGGAACTCCGGTGCTTCCTGTCGCGAACGCAGTCCTGGCCTGCCAGAAGCATTCAGCACGGAGGGTTGACGGCGATTTAGGGTGTTGGGGTTGCCTCTTACGTGGGGCTTTCTGGCTTGGATTTAGAGCTTTTGGTTTTGAGTCTAGGGCTTGGGCTTAGGAATTTAGAGGGAGCGGTCTGGGTTTAAAGTTTTTAGGCTCGCGGGCTAAGATGCGCAGCCATTACTGGGCTTGTAGATCCGTGCATGAGGCCAAGAATACAGTTGACCCCGCGAAATACGATGTCCGTTCTCAAGAAGCTCCAGGCAGTGGAGAGCAAAGAATAGTCCTTTTCCGGGGATTCCTGCGGCGAATAGCCACTTAGCCTACACCACCCAGCATGGCGTAAGATGATGCGTACTGCTTTGGTTTGTAGTAATTAGAAGGTTCTGACCTTAAGTAGATCAAGCGAGAAAACTCTTGACCCTGAGCCAATGACACTAATCTTGCATGGCTGAGCCCCAATGATCATATATATTCCTCCCCGAAGTAAGGCATATGGCGCACATCCCGGCTCTCGTTTTGTGACCTTACACGGCTCAGCAACGCCATGAGGAGCAATTGGAGACGCGTCATCAAGGCTTGGGGTCTGCGCACCTTGGTCTGAAATTGTTAGAGCGTTTAGGATGTCGAGGCTTCGGGTTTTAGCGCCGTTGCGTCGCGGGCGATTTTTGCTCTGGGGGTGTCATTGGCAAGTCTGCTAGGTAGGAAAGCACTGGAGTGATGCCAGGTTGCATTTTCGAGTCCTTTCCTTTCATTTATGTAGATGGCTCTACATGCTTTCGCAAGATACAGTACCTACCCTGGACGGTTGTTTTGCTGAGAGGCCCTTCCTTGGCAGCTGTAACCTGTCCAGGGCATTGAGAAACTCGTCATATAAAACATACATTATGCTCGCGATGTAGGGTTTGCTCTAGAAAAGTTCAGGTTTGGGTTTAGCGAGCTAGAATTTGAGGTTCGGCGCGGCAATGATCATACCGACACTGCTCCTGGCCAATCCTGTTAAGACCCCTTCATATCGGAAGGTATGATATTTCTACAGTAGAGGGAGTGCAGAATGCAGGCCACTCACAATCAGAGCAGTGATAGCACGGGCGGTGTAGGCGACGGACTGGATGGGCGTAGTGGCTTTCATCTGGGCTGGCGGTGCCTAGAATAGTTCAGATTTCATGCCTTATTTAAGTCCGAGGGCTAAGGCTAAGGTATGAAGGACTGGTGATGATCTTCTCCATGAACAGCATCCGGAGTAATCAAGACAAGTTATTCTGAAATTTGTGGTGCCCAAATGGTTGATTTATCTTCTCAGTTCTGTGATCAGGTTTCGATTCAAGAACGTGGTGTTATTCATGGAAGCGAAAGACAGTATGGCCTGCTTGAACTTGTTAGCAACTCTTGGCAGCCATACTGTCCCCCGGTGTCAAGCCCACCAAAGCTCCCATTGTCGCAAAACCAACAACATCCAAGGACCATTAAGAAACATAGCACCAGTTCCAAGACTGCCCACCCTTCTCTTGAAACCTTGAAGAGCGCATCGCGTAGCGACCCCTTCTCCACCTGCAATCTTCAGGGGCCTGGGGCATGTGTTGACATGAGACGCTTGCTCCTCAGATGCACGCTCCTTCAGCCTTAAATCCTTAACCCCCCGAAAACAGAAAGCCCTAAACCAAAAGTGCCTAAACCGTACATCTCCCGCTCTGTCTACTCCCAGGATTCGGCGTGCCAGGTGCATGGGTGGGGTCTGTGTTCAGGGCTTGGGCTATGGAAGACTTTTCAGAGTAGGGGTCTTGTTTTGGAGCAAAGTCATGCTGTTGCTTGCGCTATCGCCCTGTATTTGCCGCTATTGTATAAACCATGAAGAAATAGTGACGAGGCGGAAGCGGAGGAGGAGTTTGAGGAGCGCCCAGCGGCGATAATGATAATGATCGCGAGGGGCACGAGGTTTGTGTACATTGTTGCAATGATTAGATTAGAACTCATGGCTTTAGTTCAACATATTGATGAAAAAAAACTTCTTGCCGCCAAGGTGCCTTGGCTGGCTCATTAAAACCATTGTCTTGCTGAGTGCCATGACTGGATGTGTTGTTGCTCACTTTAACTTTGCTGCACGGCGGGCTGCATACTCGCACAGGCCTTATCCGCAGCTCTTCAACCGGGCGCTGGACGAGGCTTGGAGCTTCACGCTTCTAGGGTCATAGGGAGTAGCTGGGTAGTTGAATGATTCTGAAGGTGTAGGGTGTTTGATCAGGTGGTAGCGATTTGTCTACTGCCGCCAGTTTCGAAGCGTCGTTGGACAACCTGAAATGTGCAAAGCGTTGTGGGCTTTGGATCATGTGAGCTTCTCACAGCTACCCCTGATAAATCATCATAGCGGCCTTCACAATACCTGTATCTAGCACAAAGGTTCCCTAAGGGCCACGGGATCGGGACAGGTACAGTAGTACGAGTAGCATGCTGCTACACCTGCAAGGAGAGCCTGGCCTTCATCTATTTGGGCACTTTGCCTCCTAAATTTTGTAATGGCTTGGAGCCAGCCCTAAGAATTGATGCTGAAGTTGTCAGCTGAGGCCGATTCTGAAGTGCTAGCTGGCTATTGTCCGCGAGAAAAGCTTAAACTTCCAAGGAATTTCAACCCCAAACCCACGGCTGCGTATCGTTTGCGCCAAATCGCTGAACTCTAAGCATTCGCGGCGAAATGGCTCAGGGGCATTGCCATGTCCTTCTGGGATACCAATTCATTCTTGGAAACTCCCAAAATCAAGGACTACAGTTTCGATCTCGTCCCACAGTTTGTTTTGGCTTACGGACGCACGAAGGCAGATGGGCATATGGCTGCGCCGAGTCCGGACCAATTCTGCCTGGGTAGCTTGGCTATGTGAATGGTATTTCCTATCTCAAGAGTAGGATGCCGGGGAATAAAGGGCTACAGGAGGATATCGATGAAATCTGCGAAGCGAACTTGAATATTCGTGTTCCTGTGCATCTCCCCTACTTGTGGGTTGTACAATGATGCCCGGGTGGCTTATAGTCCATGCAGATATTTGCATAGACGTGTCCTGTTTAAATTGCATGTGCCCAATCTGCTCTGAACCCTCATGCTAAATACCAGCCGTACAACTGGTGTTTGTAACACGTAAGGTTCCCAGTGCCTGCAATAAGAGCAGGGGCATCCCGTTGGCCCGACTCCACCCTCAAGGATTGCAATTCCAAAAGCTCTCGTGGCGCCTGCAACTTGCAAAACGTCTCACCAGTTTGTGAGACCATTCTGCTGTAGCTACAAAAGAAGGCCTCGTCATCAAATCTTCAGAGCCAGACGAAAACAAACAATCCCCCTCAACAACCAAAAGCGCCGCATCTCACAAACAAAGCTTGAAACCTTTCCTGCCTCAGGTGTAACTATTCCTGCATACCCTGATCATACTGGGCTACCCTCATTCCTAGCCTTTGCTGTACCAAGAGGCTATCAAAAGTCCTGACCTTCTTGCAACACCAGGCGGCTTCTACCGGGGACTCGCTGAGACATGGATGCGAAAGCTAAGTACCATGCGTGCCTCGTCCCAGAGCCTGAGATCGCTAAAAGTTTGTGCACATGTCTGGTGATAAGGGAGATTATATGGGGGCATGTAGGGGTAACCGCAAACGGAAAATGGAATGGAAAGTACCATACATGCATGTATTATGTGTATATATATATATGGGTTCACACAGGGAAACAAGATGTATGGACCGCTATACCCGTGAGGGGTGAGAAATTGAAGTCACTCATTTTGAAGCTGCTGTTGCCAAAACGATATGCAGACCTTTGATATCGAATGCCATGTTGCTGGTCTGGAGTCTGGGGGCTATCAGAAGTGTATAGGAGGTATAGGATGGTTATGGAAGATGCGTGAGGAGCAGTGTGCATGTAATACTTGGCCTACACATACACGTTCTCAAGCCCTCACATAAATCCTCAAGCCTTGAGCCCACCTTTGCGGATGGCTTTCTCAACTAGCCTCACTAGCCACACTGTTTTCCGCAACCTTCAAACCTGTCCACTCCATGGCCAAACCTAAACAAATCTCTCCATGTCACTTCAAGGGAGTCCAAGAAGCATCTTAACCAAGCTACTTGGACACAGATAATTCAATCTTCAAGCTTTATAGGGGGCTCGGTGCTCTCTGTCAGGCACGAACCTCGTGCGCTTTGCAGCATGCCAGGCGCAGTGGCCACACCTATGAACATGTACAGATCTGGGAGTTGTTCAAGATGAGCTCTGCATAATCCTTCGCAGGGACCCCTATAGCCTCGATTTCCAGCATCCTGAAATATCATAGGTGAGTCCTCAAGGCCCCTCACTGTTGAGAAAAATCCATTTATCTGGAGGAAGTTTATGAGCTTCCAGAGTTTGCCTTTTCCTCCAGTTAAGTTCACGTTAGTGGATCACTTTGTGCTAGATAAGCTATCCCAGGTGGTGCAACCTGCTTCTCCATAGCACTACGCAGAGGGGTCATCGGGTTACACGGTTACATCCTTTTTCAGAAACCCAGAAGCCCAAAGACCTCGTGCCTCAAATAGTAACCGTTCCCTGGCAATTTCACGTGCCGAACATAGAAGCACAAATGACTTCACGGCATGTTTTCCTGGTTGGATGAACATCCGGCTTTGCAGCATGGATTAAGGGTAATTGGAACTGCAGCTAGCCATCCGCAATCCACCCTGATCACTCCGCGTTCCGTTCTTACAGAGCTCTGCGTCATCCGCAGGACATCAACCTGGCAACCAGTAGATCTCCCCTTCTCGAAGGATCCAGCTTGAAAACGCAGAAATCATTGATAAAGGAACTCAAATCTTGGGGGGGTATTCAGTATTCATGCTACTGTAGTATTATTGGGCATATTAATATTTAATCTCAATGCTACTATTATTCATACTATTACTACTTAAGAAATTGGCCTTCTAGTTAGGGAGCCGCAGGTTGCAAGTCTAGTTGCAAACGGAGCAGGTTGATGGTTGAGGGGTTAGGTTAGGTCAAGGCCTAATGGAGGGTGGTGTGTTAAAGCACGACTTCGTGTAAGAACGGTTTTTAGCATTTTAGCATTTGTCATATATGTACAGTGAACAAGCCCTTGTAGGCCCAAAGCTTGAAATTCTGAGGTTTCTCTAAAGTTTGGAAAGTCTTCCTTAGACCACCCATATAATCCCCAACTATCCCCAAAAACCTTATCCCCATCTAATCCCTGTAATATGAATAATCCCAATATAGTCCCAATAGACCTCTTTTTCCCCTTTTTGAGTAGCTTCCATTGCCGGAGGTGCAAAGCCTACACCTCTGTGCATCAACCTTGGAATCCACCAACTCTGAGTTCTAAACACCGAACCGAGAAAGCACTGGGGTGTTTTTGAGGCCCAATGGCTGCGCCTGGCACCCCTTCTTCGCGGTGGAGCTCTCCCCACAGGTGAAAGCTGAATGTCTAAGGAGTCAGGACATGCTGAGGGTGATGCTGTGTGCAGTTTAGTTTTCAGGGCTTCTCAAGGCCACACGAAATCTCGTGGTCCCAACATGACCGCTCAACGGGCTCGAAACTGAAAAACATTCTGTGGTCAGTATGGGTTCGAGTCCCAATGCCCGAAGAGTCAGGTTTTTCCCCCACTACTCCTTGTAAATTCCTTGTAGATGAGGCGTTGGAAAAGCTTCGAGTTCATTTGCATTTGCACCCGTAGGGCATGTCCCAGACTCACTGTTAGTTTTTGCTTCTGTTTGCGGCTTGTACGGACGGATCTCAAGATCAGGGATGCCGATATGCGGTCCTGAATATCTGGGGGCAAAAAGGCGGGACCCAATCTGGTAAAGAAGCATTACATGAAATAGCTTGGCATGGAATTGCAAGCAATGCAAGGTCACAAGGCCTGCTGCAATTGTTGCACAGAAAACAATAGGGCCTTGTGATATATGGAGCTGTTTTGCTTGGCAAAGCCATTTGTGTTTCAGTTGGTTTGTGGATTTCTTTGCTTATGTCCGTCAGGACTGAAGAGTTAACAGCAACATCCCTTCAAAAGCTCGTTAAGATGCATCAAGTGCATGCGGCAGGCTCCCCTGTTTCCACCCCTGCATATCCATGCTGCGTTCCTTTGGCCTCGACATCATTCTTTATTCTGAGCGGAAATCTCGCTGCACATAGAAGTCATACCCTGTAAACCTCCATGGCCTTCCAGACATGAACTGCAAAAACAACCCGGTGTGTGAAGGGCCTGCATTGACGAATCTTCAGAAGGGCGCGCCTCGGATGAATTTCCCCCTGATTGAAGCAAGTAGTTTTCAATGGGCAGGTCCATGAAACCCGTGTTTTAGCAGGTGTTTGTTTTCATAGCAAGAAACATGCACAAACCTTCGGCGTGAGTATTGCCCAGGTTTTCTCTTCTTAGATAGGCCTTTCGTAACCGGATGCTACACGGATTTCAGATTGTCCTTGAGTCTAGAGTTGCAGAAGGTGCTGGGACTACAGCCCAAATCTTTGTTAGTCAGGGCTGACATAAGGAATTCATTCTTCACATCTGCTCACTTACACTGCAGTAGCATACACTGTCCGCATGAGATTCGGGGATATACAGTCTACTGTGGCTGTTAGCCGAGAAGTGGCACACAAGAAAAGAGATCTCATGCTCCTCAAGAAGATCCAGAGGCACGAGGGCCTAGACTGTGAGGCGAAGGCTCAAGATTTGGCAGCCAACACGTAATGATATGCTCTCCATGTGCTCAGACATGAGTGGCAAGAACTGTAGGCTGAGGATCCATAAGTATCCCGACGCTACGCATATCAGCCATGTACGGCACTGCACATGCACCCCGCATGAAAAGGGCAGTAATGCCAAAGCTTCTACTTCACCCCCACCCCCCAAGCCCTACTTGAAGTTGCACGGACCGTGATTTGCGGCATCCTTAGTTGGATAGCTATAGCCATTCCAGGACATGCCACCCCATTCATAATAAAGCACAAGCCTGAACATTCATAAATGCCCTTATACGCTTCCCATGTGGAACCACCCTTTAAAACTTGTATCCCTAAGCCTCTTGCTGAACTAAAAGGATGCCATCTTCCAATCCTTAGCGGAAGAGATGGCGGCTGCACCACAGACGCGAACTTGCCTCGAGGTCCCAGACTTTGGATCTTACTTCTGGTTGGGGAGCAGAGGGGTAAATGGGGCTCCCCCCAAATTAGCCCTTTCGGAGGTCCCAATAAAAAGGACTATAGATTTTGGGGGTCTATATTGGGGTCCCCTGAATTTGGGAAACTAGCATGTAGGAACATGTGGGGATATATAGGGATGTTAATTGCCCCAACCCTGGAGAATCAAAAAGAAAAGCCGTTGCAAAATGCGATGGAGACTGGGGTTGTCTAGGTTAGCAGCGAATGGAAAAGAAAATGGAAACTGCTGTTTACGGTTGAAGGAATCGAGAAGAACATGCAAACCATCATATTTTCGAGGATTACTTCAGAACTACTCTAGGGCTCCACTCCCTCGTTCCTTGCTAACCAGAGGTAAGGGATGTGGGTCCGCTAGCTTGTGGACACGTGCTTAGATTTGTAAGGTTTGTAATTTCCAGGATTCTGTGTCGAGTGTTTAGAGTTTTGGGTTCAGGGAGGGGGCTTGAAGTTTGGGATCTGTAGGATCCAGGGTTGCAGTGTGGGGCCAGTGTGGGGGTGGGGGTTTTGGGTTTTGGTGGTTGGAGGTCTTGGGTGCAAGAGGTTTCACCATAGGGGGATTTTTGAGATGTAGGTCCGAAGTAAGGTTGCTGGTTAGGGTCTTGGCATGCATGCAGGCTGTGGGCTGCGGACATCACATACTGTAGATGCAACACATTTTCAGGCACCGAAAATAGTGGCGGTCCCCGAACGGATGCGTTCTGGGCCATGCTGACACTGATGATGCCTGAGTCTTTTGCATGTAGGTGTACATGCAGCAATTGAAAGACCTGTTTGAACCAGTAACAAATAGTAACGGAGGACATGAGATGAGTGAGTGAGAGCTATGCACATGTTTGCGTTTTCTGGAGGTGTAAGCACTGTGTTTCTAGAGTTACAGCAAGAATTTTATGGCAATGTGCACGACATCTTTTCCACAGATCTTGGCAACTCCCGGACGGAGTCCAAACAGCAAAGCCTCTAAAGAGTCCTTATGAAGACACAGCCTCAGAACTCTCAGAGCACGCCTCAAACGCCTGGACCTTTTTAGATGGATCGCAGGACGTACTTGGATCAGACAGGGATGTCTCGAACGGGCATCGTATGCAGGAGGCCTTTGGACCTGCAAATTAAGGGCGTTGGTTTTAGCTTGGCATGCATATTGAGGGCGGGCGTAGAAGGTCACGAAATCAGCGGGATGTTAAGGGCGCCAATGTCAGTAGTATTTCGTACAAACAGCTGGCATGCTGAGTATATGACATGCCGGCTTTCACACCAAAAGTCACATTAGTTAGGGACTCCTTCTCAGCGCTTTGGAAGTTTGGGCTCAGGTTCCACAAGGATATGTTGTTGACGTCAAGGCTGGAGGTTCGGGTCAAGGGATGGGCTTGTCTACCTGCCCGTAAGACGTTTTTTTTGGGACAGAGGAATAGCTTAGATGAATTTTTGTTCTGTGCTACCTAAGCTCTTCGGTATACATATGCTGTCACGAAGGTAACAGAGGTCCAAGAGCTGTAGGTGTATTTCCGGGTGGAGGGCGCGGTCCGATTCGAGTTGAAGACAATGAAGCCAGAAATTACCCCAGTTACTACCTACTTTCCATGTCAGTTCCCATGTTCTTTTTCATTTGGCTCTCCATTGTAGTAGATTCCATGTTCTTTGCCATTCTCCCAGATGTCCCTTTATACAGTTACATACCCCCTTGATACACATCATAGTAGGTTTGGATGTTGACCTGGCTTCCTACATCCAACACAGCAAACGTGCCAAACGCAAAGCCTGACAGCTTTAAGCAATCTCCTACTCAGACCTCCTACTGTAGGCCCTCCACGCCGTCTATTTGGGGGTTCATAAATACCTGTATCCTCAGATCCCAACCACAGTGAGGTAGTCCCCAGCACGGAACCACAATAGCAAGAAGGGGTGTAGGGTTGACAGAAGCTCACGACTTTGGAGTCCTGGGTGCTGGGACGAAGGCCAGCAAGTACTTCGCAGAGACTTTACGCGTGATCAAGAGCCACCTGGAGGAGAGTCCAAAGCACTAAGCCAAGACCATGTGGTGCTTTCTTCTCAACAACTCGTATGTCATGAGGGTCCCCGAGGGCCCCCCCTGCTTCGAGAAGCGCCCGAAACTCCAGAGGATACGGTGCAGCTTGGATGTGGGGATTCAAAGTATATGCCCGCTTTGGAGTGAGGTGTAGGGTGGGATGATGGCTCGGGGTTTTAGGTTCGTGTTGTTTCTGTAGAATTAAGAGTTCGGCATACCTTGGCGGCGTAGTGATTCGCTAAGAAACTGATGATATCCTGATATGGCCGGAGATGCGTAAGGTTAGCCAAATCGCACTCCATACAAGCAGCGTTGGGTCACAGCAGCTGTAAACATTGCAGCAGGTATGCAAGAAAGCAAAGAGGCAACCCTGAAGGATTCGCTGTTATGCTCCTCATCTGTAAGCAGCGAACACCCATGCTCTGATAAAGTGGCTGGTGGGAAACACTGGGTAGACAAATTCCTGCGTAGAACAATTCTAGCTTCGAACGTGATTCTGAGCAGTGAATTGCGCTGCAACCCTGAAGCCACAACCGGAGCCTGAGACTTAATCGCTAAACCCTGGAATCCTACTCTGTGCGATGTCTGCAGCCCTTAGCTTGAAAGCCTTAAGCAGCAGCCTGAAAGCCAAGGAGCCTTCTATCGTTGTTTCCAGAGTAGTTGTGGTAACTTATGGAGGTCCCAGGCGCAATTCGGCTGCGTATAGTAGTTTTGAAAATTTCTTAACCCGACTTTAGCTTGAATCCTTCCTGGATGTTGCGTAGCTCTGTAGCTCCAATGTGGTTCAGTGGGGTATGCGTCAGGATGAGAGTTAAATGTGGCCATCGTGTTGGGTTTCGTGTTAGAGTACCCGCACCCGCCTATGGCCATAGGCTGAAGGAATTGCTGAGCAATCGTGTGAGGGATGTCTCTAGACGATTAGTCCTTGTCTTGGGCACCAAGCAGCAAGGATCTTAATCTGAATTGGCTTAGCGTAGAAGATCCTGCTGTTGAGCACCGGTGACCTGTATCTCCTGCACAGTATATTGCAATCAAGCTGTTTTCATGAATACGATTTCCTCCAAGAGGGCCCAAACCTAAACGCTGCACGGTCCCAAAGCTGCTCCTTCTGATTTCTGTACGAGCCCTGGCGCATCCTGCGGGGTGTCAGGACCTTCGACAGCGATCTAGCCGCCTTCTGCTCTTGGAGGATGAGGTACCTGGGGATTCCATTTTGGGAGAAGCTTTGCGTAGTCTTCAAGGCTCAGGGTGTATTTTCAGGAGGTTTCGGGTATCTGGCTCGGGTTCAAAGCAGCGAAGTTTACATGGTAGCTATCATTATGCCCTTGCGGGGCGGGCAAGGAGCAAGGAATTTGCATGGATGCAGGAAGATGAGATTCGGACTGTATCTCGGATGTTGGGTGAAATTGGCTCTCATGGAGTCCTCCAGGATTCTTGCAAAAGAGACGGTATCAAAGATTTACGGCCATTTATTAAGACCCTTGGGAGTCTCAACGGGCAGGGATATGGCGGCTATTCGTAGTGTGCTTATCGTGATGACCATGTTCTGGGGGTGTGAGCGTTGATGCTGACACATGCGATGCTGCGGTGATACTCGTTAATGCGCAGCTTACAAACGTAGCAAGTTGCAAAGGCTTGCGGTATGTATCCAAAGCCCAAGCTCATGTTGAGCTCGATTTCGAGCCTCCACGTCACGCATCCTGTGGCCCTCGAGCAGCTTTCCGCCTCCCGAAACCATAGCCGCCTCAACAGCGAGAAGCCGGAACTTCCTGCATCGAACGCCGCAATTCATGATCCATGTCTTCAACGCGGGCTGACTTCCCCAAAGATAGGCAGCCGCAAAAAACTGCCTCAGTTTGCATGTAATGTTTCATGCTACTCCGAGTTCATATCGGTTTCTCTGTGTGCTTCACTGTCGGCATTTGAGACTTCTGCGGCTGGCCCATTACTCTTCGTGCACCGCAGCAACTTGAACCAATGGTTGTCATAGTAGTCAGAACAGTAGCATCGATCACAAGAATAGATTCAGAGGAGCTTCTCGCCTTGTGGGGAAGCCCATCACTTTCCGCAGATCAGCAGGAGACCATTGTGCAGCTTGGCCAAGTGTGAGATAACAGCTTCGTTCATGTAAGGGTAGCAGCACCTTAACGGGGCACGCGCTGATACTACTGCTGCAGGTACAAGCAGCATTATTCCTTAAATACTAACTAACAGACTACTACAGCTGATACTGCTGCTATTACTACTACCATCACTACTACTCTAACTCCGCTGCTGTTACTACTGGCACTGCTACTCCGACCACTATTATACTAGTCTTACTTGAGGTTCTGACAGGGGCTCAGTAAGCCCTCTAGCACAGAACTGGAGCTCATGTCCACTGATCTGGTCCGTACTAAAGGCATTGCTAGCACGAGATTCGCTATCTAGTTCCCTGGGCTATGGTAACTAACCATCCGTCGACGTTGGGGGAGCGGATGCAGTGGTTCAAGGCCAGTGGGG
The DNA here is from genome assembly GCA_905231905.1 of Symbiodinium pilosum. NCBI lineage: Eukaryota > Dinophyceae > Suessiales > Symbiodiniaceae > Symbiodinium > Symbiodinium pilosum. The sequence continues at coordinate 58,272 of CAJNIZ010011392.1, read as the reverse complement.
GGGAAATACTGAACGCTTGACTTCGTCATGCACCATGGACCAAGAAAACAATTAAGTAGGATCCAGAAAGGCAAGGATATTCAAGGTCCAAGTAGGCCCTGCGCCGGCAAACCATGCAGCCCTGAACCCTGAAAACTTCTCATCCCTTGAACCCAAAGCCCTAAGGAGCGCCAGTTTGCCGCGACTCTTTCCGGGCTGCGCCAAGTGGAAATTCACGCGGAGGGCATCTTCTTCAGGCCGCGGCGAACCAGAATTCTGGGAAGAACTCGAACGCAAATCCCCCTTCTGAGTTGAGTAGGCCCTATAAACAAATAAGCAACAAATCTAGATGTATAATATTATAAGCCCCTAATCAAAGCCAGAATGTGGGTTCCTGAATGTTCCGCTGCTAGATTGGGAGCTCTACTTTTCAGATCTCCCCCGGGGCCTGGTTAGCGTTCGCTTTTGTGTTGCCATTGTTGATGGGAAGTAGCAAGTAGATGGAGGTAAAGGTTTCACAGCTGCTTTCTATTGTTGATGTTAAGAATTCTTGGGTTCGATTGTTCGTCTGGGTTTCCATTTTGTAGTTCAGAGTCTGTTGAAGCCTTTTGGCCTCTTCAGATATCACCCTGTTACCAAATGCAAACCAAACTACGAACTACAATCGATCGACTTTCTCAGCTTGAAAAACACAATCTTGAAAACACACACGTTAGACGCCAAATCAATGGGCTGCAGCAAAATACAAAGCCGAAAAAGACAGAAACAATACCGACACCAAGTTTGATACATTTCCTGAAATAAAAGACATGAACTTGAACTGATAGTTTGCCATAGCTCTCTACAATTACTACAGCAAGTTTTCTGGCTATGGGCTTGTCCCATGAAACAGAAACGCTACCAGTAGCAACAACTATAGGAGTTTACCAGCAATCTTGATGATAGAGAGCAGGCTTTGAGCGGATGTTTCATGGAATGATTCGTCAGAATGCTCTATGGGATTCATATGGCTGTGAATTGAGAACGCCGGGTTTGAGGCTTTGGCAGCCATCCTGTGACATAGCTGGAAGCAAAACTTCTTGGCTTGCGTCAAGCACCTTCGCAACAACTTGTTGTGGGGCATACCTGTACCAAGCATTTGGCCAAAGGTATGTAACAACAGGCCGCGACAAAGGGGTACGCGACAGGGGGCGAGGGGCCACATGACAACGCACGTTCTTTACCCACAGCCATGTATATTATGTATGTTACATATGTATCTGCTCTGCTCCGGGCTTGAATGTGCTTTTCCCTTGAAAATGCAGAGATGACTGCACATGTGCTTGTGACAGGAGGGGGGTGTTCAAAAACTATGCGAGAACTTGCGACTGTTACAATGATGATGGCGATGATGACGACGGTGACGAGGATCTTCGGAATGCTCTCACACTTTGTATGATGCTGACATCTGGGGTGATGCCATGACAGGATTCTATTTGCAAGGTAGAAGCCTGTTGCCAGAGAGGTGGGGAAAGAGTGCGACGCACCAAGACATCTGGAAGCGAGCGTGATCTACATTCTCGTTCAGGCCTGCAAGCAAGCGTGTGCGAGTGTGTCTGGGGAAGGGCAAGGAAAGGGGATGAGGTGGGAGGTTTGTTTGCGGCTTTGAGAGCTTGAATTTCAGGGGCTCAGATTGCAGGCTGTGGACTTTGGTTTCAGGTCCTAAGTTTGGGAGTGGGGTCTTGGGATTTGGCATGCAGTTGTGAGGCTTCAGGGAATTAGTTAAAGGTCATGGCAAAAAGGGCAGGCAGCGCAAGTAAGGGATGGAGGAGGTTGCACAGCATCGACGTTTGCAGGGTTATTGGGATGGGTCCGGTTGATAATACGGCTAGGCACTTCGAGGAAGCATGGCATGACATGGTTTAACTTCTCAGGTCATCTGGGAGTAAGGATATCAAATGTCAGGGTTTCTTCAGGGAATTAGACGGGACTCCTCGTGCGCCGCTTGAATCAAACTATGAATCCTGTCGGGAACAATCCGGACTGATCCAAAGTGTTCCGTGAGCTGGCTGCAATTTTCCAAGCATGCTCTGGTCAATGTTTTCCCGGCTCAACACCTGAGCAGACAGACCGCACAAGGCCTCAGCGCATGGACTCAGGACCCTAAAGCACTGGAGCCAAGACTTTAATTGCAACATCAACCATCACTACCTCCTCTACAGCATTGTTATTCAAGCTGCCAGAAGATGCGTTGCAATTGTAGAGGGGACGTTGGGGGGGGGTTAAGGCATAAGGCTATTTTCCCCAGAGGGCTTGCGGCCCGAGCCATTCAAACGCCGCAGGCACTTCTCAGCGAGTTGCGCCACGTCGCCACTCTGGAGAGAGCCAGCCGTGGGTCTCATTGAATGCCTTCACTTCACGCACACTCTAGGATTTCAAGATGTTGTACATTTGCGTATAACAGGGCTCAGGGCTTGGGGGCGATGTTCTCGGGATGAGGCAGGGACCTGTATTTGGGTAGGGTTTCTGAAGAGCTGTGGCGTTGATGTGTACTAGGCGCGTTCTGCAGGATCTGACCTTGTGGGCTTTCGGTATAGGCTTCTCATGGCTTTGCACCCATTTCTCCCGCGAGGACTCTTACACGGGTTTTGGCTCTGCACGCCTTCGAAAAAACCGTTTGGTTCAACTTGTTCTTAGAGGAACCCATGAATCGCAGGTTCGAGGGCTTACACACAGCATTTTAGAGATCAGCGGCTGGAGTCTGCTGCTCAGCTCTCCCGCTTCAACCGCAGGCTTGACCTAGAGGCCTGTACCCTGATCCGGTTTTGTAAGATGCTACTCCAGAGAGCTCTTGCAACAAGTCACACTTGCTGGCCCTTTTCGGTAGCAGAGAGCAACGCAAGCCCCGTCGCACATTGAAGTGACAACCATCATTAGTCGCCCTAGCCCTGAGTCGGTAGACTCGTCCCCAAAGGGGAGCAAGACTGTGACTTTGGAAAGGGTTCCCATGACCACTGTTCTCGGAAGCTGTCTGGGCCATGTTCAAAACTCGGGGCTGGTCTTGGAGCCGCCAATTCATTGGGTGCCATGCCATGACCACTCTGCGAGGCCCTGAAGACTCTCCACAACCTAAGAATGTAGGGAGGGTCCCCTTAAAAGGCGTAGTGTAGGTATTGGGGGATCTATACTGAGGTCCGATTATTTATGGAAACTACAGTGTATGTGTGTATATATATATACACATATATATATGATATGTGTATATATATATGTACATTCACCCCCGATAGCCTATATTCCTGGAAAGAGGCTTACAAGAGGGAGATGCAACGATGCAAAGGAGGCGATTAGGAGGTAGCGATACTGAATTGTTCGTGGCGGGGGTCATGATAAGACCTCCCAATGGGACTAGGGATCCGTTTGTCCTACATTAGGTGTGTATCGTTTCAGAAGTCTTTTATGAAACAAGATACAGATTTACATTCGAGAACCTGAAAGTCGTCTGACTAAATTAGCAACCTTGTTCATTCCTATAGCCTGGTTGCTTTTATAGAGCATCTAAAGCAGGTCTGGTCAGGTCAGAATGGATCTACTCGAGTTCCGAAGTTGATATTGCTGAGCCAACTGGCTAATTTGGTAGCTAATTTAGAAACGACTTGAAATCCATCAGTTGTTTGCTCTAGATTGCATAGGTCCTTTCGTGATTTTTACAGGCCGATCTATCATCCGGGGATGACGGGCGTCGGGGAAGCGTTTAGAGTAGCAGGATCCCGTATCCCATATCTTCTGCTGATTTTGGGCCGAACTCAACAATCTCAGGTGACGTGGTGATCGTGACGGCAGAGCCCGTTCCAGGACCCGTTTTGGAGCTGCCGGGGCCCTAAATGCACCAGTTTCTCACTGCTGCCTTTGTGGAGTTGAGGGCGAGTGTGGGTAAGCATAGACTCCAACAACCCCACTCAAGTTTGCCAGCCCTGCGATAGACTGATGAATAGCCGTGCAGTGCTATCGAAAGTCTTTTCATACTAGTTGGCGGACTTGAGGCATGTACAGATTCCCTATATAAAATCCCCACGCATGTTGATCCAGCATGGCCTGAGCAGTGTTGGACTTGAGGCTTCAGCATGATTCTAGGGCTGGAGTTACGCTGCTGGCTTGTTCAGCGGGTGGATTCTACGCTAGCCCCTAAACCTTAAATAGTAGTTTCCACTTTCTTGTCCTTTATCCCTATATAATCCCGAGATAACCCTCCTATAAACTCCCTGATTTGGGGACACCCGCTTAGTTGCAGTGGATATCGGGAGGACTTCGTTGAGTGGCTACCAAAGGGCGTGTGAAGCCAAACCCTGGTTGACATTTGATGGCTCACTTGAGCTATAGTCTAAACTCCTTAAAGGGGGTTATATAGGGGATCATATAGGTGACTATTGTAGGGCTTATTAAGGGGGATACTAGGAGTTCAGACTATAGCTCATTTGGGTTTGTGTTTAAGGTTACTTGGAGAAACCTGAGTGGATCTGCCAGCATTCCCAGTAATGGGGGGCAGAGATGTTCATCTATTTCTTTGTGCACCATGTTTTTGTTGCAGGCACCTGGAGAGATATGTATATATATATATATACATATAGATATAGATATTTGGATGGGCAAGGTGTCCTTGATACTTCATTTGTGGCGTCCTGCTCCTATCCCACATGCATCTCAGCCCAACGCACCTCAGCGCCAGAATTTCTGTTCTCCGGCCCAGACCCGGGCTGCGGCAATGTATGTCTTCAAACGGTCTTGAAAGACAAGAATGATTTGCACCCCAAATGTGATGAGCCTGCCGGCTACACATTGTCACCTATGAACTTGACATTCCAAAGCTGTCCGGGGCGCACGTCCATCGCAATCTGGCTCGCCAGACCCACTTTGCGAGGTGTCATGTGCCCCTGCATTACGCTTGTACATCTAATTAGTTGTCAACGCCGTGAACTATCACTCTGTTGCATTTTAGTCTCGGCTGGGTCCCACTACAGCATAGCTTCTTTGAAGTTCTTGCATCGCCATAGCCTCCCCCCGTAATTCTGAATCATCTGAGACTGCAAGCCTGAACCAAGAGCAGTAGTTTGGGCTGTGGTAGCGAGCGGCACCCCAACATTCTGAATACCTTGCATTTCAAAAGGCACTCTTCTGATGTTAAGAACGCCTGCTGCCAACAACGTGAATGTCTTTATCTCTGAGGGCTGCGCCGGATTTCCCCCAAATCCTGTTCCCTGATGGCGATACCTTCACGTAGGGGTATGTGGAAAGTGCGCGACAGCCGCGACAGCCGACAGAGGACTATACAGATGTCGGTTGCATCCTTTGGCCCCTTTCTGCCACCCCTTGTACCAAGAGGCGAGAGCCCGTCCTCCTCAGCATCCAGCTGCCAGCCACTTGTCTTTTTTCAGGCTATGGAATACAGGTTGCCAGGGATTCCAGGCTTTGGGCCTGTAACGGAGAAAGCGCCTACCAATCCATAATGTTCACTTGTTGCTGCGATTCGCGATGCCATCTTTGTGGCTGAGCAGCATGTTTACAGGATTGGGTGGTTGTCCATTTGAAGCGGAAAGCACCAACTTGCAGCATGTTATCTGTTTGAGTTTTGGTCACTGATCATTGATTGTGACTTGCGTGTAGCTTCAGAATTCTAAAAGCGCATGCTCACCAAGAGCTGAACTTCCGGAGGCTTCTCCTCTCTCACCCTCTCGCAGATGGCAATTACAAGCCCAAACCTATCCTTCCAAAATCTTCAGAGTGATGCCGGGGAATCCCCAGATATCCCAGGGACCCTTGAAAGGACACCATACTCCCAAACTCCCAAATCCTGAAGCCGAAGCTTAACTCCTCTCAACCTCAGTTCAAACTTCTCAGGCTTATGTAGGAAGTATATGTAGGTTCTATAGAGGTTAAATGCAGATACAGGATGTGTGGGGTTGTGGGCCGAAGCAGCTGGAACAGTGAATGCAAATCTGGAAGGACTGGCTGGAAAAGCTTGAGCAAGCTATGCGGCTTTGCTGAGATACTGAAGATCTTTTCTGGGAACTCCATCCTGTACGTACACATACACTATAGAATAATTCTAGGTGCCCCCGAAAGGTAACCTCTCTTTTTGTGACTCCCCAGAATTATTTGAGAAAGGGATGCATGATGACTTCGGACACTAGGTTCATCAACCCCCTTCTTTCACCTGGGGCTTTTATCTAAGCAGCTTCGGAATTTCTCGCCAACTGCTTTGAGCTTGCCCAGGAAAGTTGTGTTTTTGGGGACGTTCATTGGAGTTCGAAGAGGGCCCTTCTAAAGGTCTAAAGGGCTTGAGGTTTATTTGTGATTCAGGCTTCGGAGTTGATGTGAAGACCAGCATCTTATTGGAGCGGAGACTTCAGAGTATCGGGAACCACGACTGGGCTTCCCAAACTTTGCCTGCTGCCTCCTTCGACTTGAGGATGACTATCTTCAAGTGAGCAGATGACACAGGCACCTTGAAGATAGCAAAACGCAAGGCCCTGAACATGCATAAGCACAATGGTTACTTCCCAAATCCCTGGGAGGAGCCGACAAGTAGAACCTTCTAATGTCCTATCATATGTCGCAGAAGAGAAGGCGGAGGGGAGCAAATGACCTGCTGACCTCTACGCCGGAAACAAGGACCCTACCTTCGCACTTCTCTGCAGCCACTCAACCTTTGGAGTGGCTTTACACATTATCAGTCCCGGAACTCAAGGCCAAGTTCTTGATTCATTCGAGGCTGAAAGGAATCAGGAAGAATAAAAAAACAAAAACAAGGGCGGGTGGGATTGGGATTCTTTAGAGCCATGCGCTTGCGGCCAATAAAAGCCCAGCTGAGACGCAACACGTTCTCTGCGGTGCTTGCCTCGCTCACATCAGCTACGAGGCAAGGATACCCAACCGAGCATCTTGTTTGTCAGGAGAGCGGAGACTATACTGCAGGGAAGCGGGGAGTTAGAGCTTGATGTAGGGTTTGGGGCGCTTTAGAGCTTGGGAGTTTATCTGGGTTGAAGATTTGAGGTGGGGGTTGGGGTTCAGGGCTCACAGGGCTCTGAGCGGGCTGCTCTCAATCTCTCCGGCCGCGAGACTTGAGAATTTCAGCAGGGTTAAAGGAGAGCTCAAACGGGCATGTACATACCGTCTGATCCTATCCTAAGACTTGTAGTTAGGTTAAACGTTAAGCAATGGAACCTGTCGAGTTGAGGCACATCATCATCATCATCAATCTAGGCAAGTCAATGCCCTTCTCTCAAAAGCGTGAAGCAGATCTCATGTTTGTAGCATTTGCAAAGTCTGGATCATCCGCATCTATCACAGGGCAACGGAAAACTAGCTTACCGAATTCTACATTATTAAGTAAGAGGGTCATTTAGAGTTAGAGCTCCTCCGCAACACTACTCCAAGTTCAGACAGTTCGCTGCTTCCAGTTTAGATTGCGTACTGCCCCCACCCTGCAACAGTCCTCCAACACTGTAGCTTCAACAAGTGTATTGTTGTACCCTTAATAAGGCAATATCAATGACTGTTAATATATGGTAGGGGCAGTGCCCAATGTCTGTGTCGAGGGGTTAGAAGGAGCTACTGGTTCACCCCTTCAGGATCTACGTCCAATTCAAGCTGCACCACATAACGCTCCTAGACGCCATGCCGCTATGCACCCCTATGTACCAATAGCCTTCAATATCCAGTAGAAACTTGCAAACCCTGCCTTGGAGGAACCTTCATAATGTGAGATGGTAGTTGTGAATGTACAGATCTTACCTTGTACGCTGGCAGTAATTCTGGATTCAAAATCGAAGAGGCCGTTCCTGGCACAACGCCTCGCCGAGGCTCAGGGTGTTCAGGGATCATATAGGGGCTATATAGGCAGGTTTAGGGATGCCAGCCCAACAGTGGCAAATCAAATAGAAAAGAATAATCAACATCAAATAGACTGTGGGAAAGCAAATGATATATATATATATACAGAGAAGGTGACTATGGGGATTAGGGTTTCCAAATCAAGGGTGTGTATCCTTTGCTTCGTAGTCTCCTCCCCTCAGCCACAGCCTGTGCTGTTATATGTCAGCGTTTGGTCAGAGACTGCTGTTCTTTAGTAGTTAGGGAATACAGCCGTCCTCAGCAGTTTTCGTTTCTGCTTGTTGCAGCTGCACGAGAATTATCAGTCAGATCTTACCAAACCGGAACTACTCAGGGACGTTTAAGGCAAGATTAGTAATGAAGCGCTAAGGCGCCTGCATACATAAAAGCACCCCCGATGAACCCTTGTCAGTTTCCTAAGGGTTCATGGGTCTCCAGGTTTGGGTCAACTTATGTCCCTTAGAAATTTCCCCCCAATAAAACACTCGACAAGTTGGGAGCCGCTCGACAAAGAGCCCGATTGGTGAGCTCTGCAACGAAGGGCTTTCATGGTGACCTGCATAGGGCGCCTTTACAAGATGCATCTGAAGCATCCAACTCTCCCTGAAGTACTGTTGGTGAATTCAATCCCGTATTGACCACCACCTACTGTATATAGTATTCTGTCAAGGTACGCAGCATTCAGCATAGAGCCCTCTTGCACTAGCTTTTTGCAAAATCAGGTTCCCTTCCAGGCTCCCGGTCGACAACATTTGGTTCGTAAACCTTTAGGGCAACGCCTTTCCTTTTTTTGGGAATTGCTGTGGTGACAGCATAGGTTCTCAAAAAGGAGTCTTCAATCTATGGACACCTCATTAAGAGAGACCGGTAGGTACTATGTGCTGGTTGCATGTCGGGACTCAGCTAGCTGTTATGTCTCCTCTCAGAATGATCATAGGATTTGCAGTCTAACATCTTTGGCCAGGCAGCCCACGCAACGAGGAGCAGAGCTTTACTTGTCAAGCATGCATTAAGCTTTGAGTTTGGGATTCCCTGGCTGGTGGGTTGCCAAGAACTTTCCCTAGGAGTGAGAAACAGCAGCTTCAGACCCCAAATGCTACGATTCCCAACAGGCTTTGAAGGTATTGCTTGGGGCTATGCAAGAAAGCCTTTGCCCTAAACCCTAAACCCTAAACCCAAAATTAGGGGTACCTTTTGGGGGGGTCCCAATAATAAGGATTGTATTATTTCGGGGCTTCTTATACCTCCGTGCTCCAGGAAGATGGTCGTGATATTGGAAAGCCAGCATAAGCTACGGAACCTTGAATCGACTAAGTGGCAGTTTCCCAAAATTAAGGGGACCCCAAAATACTCTATTCCTTATTCTTGGGCCCCCCAAAAAGGTACCCCTAATTTTGGGAAACCCCCAAGTGTTTTCAACCTGCTGCTGCAGCTGCTTTAAGTTGAGTCTGCTGGGCACTGGATGGCCGCGGCCATGCGTCTTGCAGTGTAATGAATGGTTCACATATCCTTTGGCAGTTGTGCTTAACAAGGCAAGTGGCGCACGAAATGTGGAAGAAACCTGATCAAGCTATTGCATCCGCAGCATCCCTCTCTACTTGCCGACAGACGTCATCGCGACCTAACAGATCAAGCCCGAACCCTTTCGTACTGTTGATAGCGCGCCCATGCCGTGGGCTAGGAACATGCTGCTGCATTGCTGGTTCTTCATCTTTTCGTTCCCTTCTGAGTGTCTTTACATTCAGCGATCTGGTGTAGGGTATCTAGAAAGAAAAGCCTTATTCTGAGACATGTCTCCAAGAAGAGGATTCGCGTTGGCGGTGTGGACAAGCAGAACCAGGCCAACCTAAGAAAGTTTGATTTTGAATCCCTGCAAAAAAGTGATGGCTTGTTCCTGAGAAGGTCTCAGGGGCGCCAGACATCAGAGTCTTGCAGCTAGAAGCTTCATGGTTAAGACTGACCACCCGCCGTGGGTGTCTCAAAATCGGTTCATCAACCTTAAGTTACACAGACTCCTCCACACATGTACTCCAAGAGCTTAGGACAGAACATCACAAGAAACCTTTAAAAGATATCCACTATGCGAAGCTTGCCGAAGTATTTTTTTCGGTTCAGCAGTTCTGCAGGTTCCAGGATGGACTTTTGCAATCAGCGGATGGTCTATACAGGTTGCCAAGGGGGTGCTAGGACTGATAGTGTTACAGGGCAGTTGTAGGGAAATTACAGGTTCGAGGAGGGCATTCATCTCCGGCCCTTGAGCATAAGTAAGCTAGAAGAGGTCTACAAGCAAAGCCAGAAGTAAGGTCCACCCAAGCCCGAGAACGTGGATCCTCATGCTAAAGCACCTGCGATTTCTTCTTGTAGAAGCTCACGTCACACTGTTGGGACCACTGCATCCCCTAAAACGCAACAGTAGGGCTTTCTTGAGAAGTGCAGCTACAACTTTCGAAGACGAAACAAGACAGCTGATTAGGTACAGCTTACACCGTCTCGAGGCAGCAAGCTTGCAGTTCGTAGCAGACCTGCCTGAAAGATCGGTACCAAAGCCTGCATCGCACACTCCAACGACATGGCACCCATGAATCACAGACGTCATCAGATGTTATCATCATCACTGTAGTCAGGTTCATCGTTCCTGTTACGATGTGGCTGCTAGCAAACATCGTTGTACGACTCACCTCAGATCGAGACTTCAGTCGGCTGAAGAAGGATAGGGAATTGGCCGGTTGGCAGCATCGTCTCCACATTCTGTAACATAAGTTAAAGGGGACACTTGCAATCCCTGTGAATCTCTGGAGTCCCCAACCCTAATTTTTCGGGAAGGCAGCAACAACTGCGGACCCAGAACACGCTGTTGCCGTGCCGGACTTTCACAGGGGATATCGAGTGACGTTCTTTCTTGAGGTTCATGGACAGCTCCAAGTGGTGCTATGGAATTTCAAAACTTAGTGGCCCCTTTTGGGGAGGACCTTTCGCAAGGACAGTATTTTTGAGGTATTTGAGTCTGACGGTTCCCCTTATTGATGGAAATTGTCATGCGTAACCTGATCAAAAATCTTAGTTCCTGGCAGGTGCACTTGTCCTGCTGATGCCGCTACCCATGAGGCTCCAAGTCAGGTTGATCTAGTTTTCCCCCTAGGCACCCTTGGTACTAGCTTAGTTCTTCCTGTACCTTCGTCCACATTACAGGCGGAGTCCTTCTTCCTGACTAGGGGTCCCATTTGGGGTCTGCTAGCTTGCAGGGCATTCCTGGATGGACGATTGCGGATGCAAAGCCCAGGGCTAGGGAGCTCAATCTGTGAAGTCTGCAGACTAGTGAAAGGCGATGTCAGATGGGCAGTTCCCATACACAGGCCTGCGAGAAGCCTTTTGCGAGGGTAATCCGTACTCACTTAGGATTTCCCTGTCTCAAAATTCCTCGGACTATCCCGATCTGTCGCATCAAACTTCGGACCTCCAACTGAAAGACCTCAACCATTGGCAGTCTAGGCCTGGACACCTGGATCAAATTATACCCTGGCCTGTAAGACTGTGAAAGAATTTCCCTTTGAGTACAGGGATCTGATGAGCTGATCCCAGCAACTCAAGCAAGGCAGGGAGAAGACACGAACTGCATTGCCTAAACCCTATAAACACGAACTCTCAGTGCTAAACCCCTTGAATCCTAGACGCTCCAAACCCCCTAAATCTCAGTACCGTAAAAGCTCTAAGGCCAAGCTTAATACAAGCCAGCGAGGAGCACGTGGCAGTCACGGCCGAACGTATCCGCTGGACCTCCCTCGTCGAAGCATGGACCGAAGCTCAGGATTTAGGGGCTTAGGGCTTTGGATTTGGGATTCGGGGGCCGAGAGTTTAGGGTTTAGGATTTAGGCTCTAAGGCTTTGAGGTTAGGGTCGGTGGTATTTGGAGGCAATGAAGTGGGGTTATGCATAACGAAAATTCGCATCGGCTTTGCAGTAGGGCTCAGGTTTTTAGGGGTTTTGGATGCTGTGTTTTTCTCAGCGTGCGCAGGGTCTACGGTTCCGAGTTCAGGGTTAGGGTTTGGAGGTTCTCTAGGCGAACAGCTGTCGATCTTTCGGATGAGTTGAGGATTGTTTTGAAAACTGTGGGGAGGTTCATGCGATACTTGAGAGGAAGTACTTGCAATAAATTATCGTACAGGTATGTGAATTCCAGGTCGGCCCAGCCATAGCTCAACGGTACCCGCTTGTGACGCCCCTGTTTTCAGCTACGACAACAGTCAGGAAAGCAGTGCTCATGTGGACTTTTGGTCAAGCAAGCAGCTGATCTGGAGCATAGTGCCGCTCAGCCATCCTTTCGTTAGCAGGTCCTAAGTCTGTAAAGAAAAGAACTGCTTCCGCAGACCCTGCAGGCAACCTTGCGCCGTCGCCTTCCAGCTCCTGTGTAAAATGGACAATTTTGGTAAAGCTGAGATAATGCCTCCCTGGGCACTGGCTTCCAGCAACTGACCGCAACTGACTCCACAAGTGGCCATGTAAAAGCCTGAACGCGCAAAGGTTGCACTTTAGGCCTGTCTTATTTTCAACCCAGTCATGCTCCGAACCATGGGGAAAGGTTAAGAGCTTCTGGGCTTGCAAGTCAAGACGCGAGGCGGCGCAAAGTCAGATCTGGAAACCGACCGCTTAACAACATCAAGCAACCGCGACTGAACCTTCCCAACACCAGTTCAGTGGGCACTCAGCCGCTGGACGCTGCCCTCTTCCCAGCTAAAGCATCAGCTTAGAAACTTTCCCTGCCACATGCACCAGTGAGACTCATCCTGCTGGGATCGCAAGGTGAGCTCCGAAAGATGAGACTTGATCTTGCATGTGCAAGGAAAGTGATCGTCTTCTTCGAGCATTCTTGAGGATGGACCACAGATCACCATGAGACTTCGGCATAAAGCGCGGTTGCCTGCATTTGGCATCGGTACACAACTAAAGCTGGCTGTCAGTGGCACGGATGGCTCCAGCCACTAGCCAACGCCGTTAGCTCAGCTCCAGGAACAGATTGCTAGTCTCAATTAATTAAATTGCCCGAAGCAGTGCCGATGATGAAAAAGATCCGCGGACTGCCCATCCACAACCTTTGGATCCTGAGCTTAAGGATCCCTTGCGGTCAAAGGATATTTTCCCTAAATTCTGCCGCGGTTTGCAGGATTTCAAGGCTCCGAAAATGGGGCGCATGATATTCCCGTTCATTTCGAGCACAAAGTGCCTTAAGCTTTAGATGCTGCATCTTCATCCTTATTTGACCTGCTAGTATGGGCTGCTTCTGAGGTACGGGCTCAAGCTCGGCAATCTGGTCCAGGGCTCTTAGGCACCCAAAGCAAGGAGCCATAATAGCAGATCTGGGAAGTAGATTTTAAACCTAGAAAGAGGCTCTCAGCCATCGACCCGAAGAAATTGCCTGAGGTCAGACTTCCCCGAAGCGCTGGCTCTTTTGTCATGGCATGTGGAGAGTCGTGTGGCAGAGGAGGCAGCGCATCTGTCGGGTAAACAACCCACTGTGGCAGCCGAAAGTACAGGGATACATTACCTCAAGAATGGAGAATCAAACGGAAACACACACATGGGAAGTTAATTGGGAATGGGGCTGATATGGAGGTGACACGGGGGCAGCTACCAATATGGGGTCCTACCTTCGGTATATCAAAACAGTGTCGGGTACCCCATACAGTCCTCAAAAGGATGTTGGCAACTATTTAAGCCGCTACAGTTGCCTCGCCGACAGAAAAGTGATATTGGTTGTCTTGCCAGTTAGACCAAGTTAGTATCCATGAATGCGGTGCTATGAACAAGATCTTCGAAGAAGGGTGACGAAGGTGAGGTCGTAAATGGTGCTGCTCAAGTGGGGGTCAGCGCTATTGTTTTGGAGCTGTATAATTCTGATGTGCGCTGTCATTCAAGTTGGCCCTGTTAGGGATTGAAATCTCTACTCCCGAAGCTTCGAGCTTCCGCATGCAGCCCCAGGTTCCTGTGATCTGGTACTGCTCGGCACGAGTATTAGGAAGCCAAATGCAGGACATGTAGCTGATCGGGTGTTTTCTTGTGCCTGCATAATCTGCATACATTCCCAGTTCCCAGTGAAGGCTTGTTGGGTTCGCCTTCGAAACAGTCACAACCCCAGGGACGGGGGTTGGTGAAATAGAACCTTATAGTGTAGGTAGGAGAGAACCTTACACAATCTCGCGTGGCCCGCACGCCTCACGTAAAAGCGTAGTGCACTTCAATGACACACTAGTTTTACCTGGCAACATCACAGCGGCCTGGCTCTTGTTCGAGACGCTGGCTGTTGCATCATGTGCTCGCGAGAACTGGCATTTCCCAGGCCATACCCCACATCCAGGGCTCCAACTCGCATCAGGTCGCCAAGAACACGACGTCCACTCCAGAGAGTGTCGGAGTAGGCTGCTTGCCAGGGGAACGCTTCTAACAGACAGCCCCTCTTTAGGGGCTCCTCTTCTGCATCTTTCAAGAGCTATCCCTCTCGTACCTAGTTGCCTATTTGCAATTAAGCCGGCTCGGAAGCACACAAGCTCATGAGACATGACGACTATCCATGCTAGATACTCACGATTGCACAGGAGCTACTTGGTACAGATGTTGTGAAACTGGCCCACTATAATTTCACAGCTCTAGACTGAACCAGTGTCCTTTGCATTCTCATGGCTACTAACTGCTGATTTCCTGATCCACAGAGCCCCAAAAAAAAGCCAAGGGGTTACCAATTCTTGAAGATCATTTCAACCTCGCAGTTTGCCAGCTGCCCTGACCATCACCTGTAGGGTTGTCAACTATGGTTTTCCCCATCTTAACTGCGCACATAAGTACCTAATGAAGCTTCAAGCAAGTTTTGGTTATGTTGGGTTCTGGTCAACGGCTGCGTCACGATTTTTTGCTTGAGTATCCTGTCAGCTGTACCTACAGGCGCCGAAATGACCTTGTGCCAGAAGGGGCTGAGGGCCGTGGGCAGCCTGCATAACAAGAATCGCAGGTATTAGAGGCACAGATTCGCAGGGAGGTACAGTCCCCGCAAGTGACTTTTCGCACAAGCGTTCAGAAATGGGGGGATGTCGCAACCTGCTGCACGCACATAGCATCCCTGGTGCAAACATCTGAACTCAAGGTCTATAGAGTCCAAAGAGGCAGCTTTTGTGGGAAAGGCTGTCAAAATTCTGCCCACAGAAACGTTGTAAAGTTGCAGGGCATTTGTAGCGCTAGCTTGCGTGTTGTCAGTCCGTACATCAAAAGCAGTTCTAGCAAGAGAAGGCAGAGGATAGTGGTGTGTCAACGCATGTGAGAGACAGAGCGGCACTAGGCCTTCTAAACAAGCTAGCCGGAACGTCGTCTGCATTGCTTCTCTGAGGTCCCCTGTCATCTCCATCTACAACCATGAAACTAGGTCTTACTGGTCAGTGTGTTGAGCCTCCACAATTTAAGCAGGTGCCGTGTTGGTGCTGATGCTGGAACTACGAGCCCTCCTCTCACGCGCCAGAGCGGAGCAGCAGCAGGCATTTCCATACACAGTACTCCCATACGTAGTTGTCGAAGCTAAGGTGTGGTTTGGGGGACCAAGATAGGATGTTGTTTTGAGAATAGTGTTGTCACAGAGCTGCCTATGTAGATGTTTTGGTGGGTCAAAAACTCTACCACCGCCCACCGCCACAGTGGCACAGTTGCCATCGTGTCAATGAGAAACTATCAGTGAAGTCTTCCTGGACATGTATTTGTCTCCAAGGGTTGCACTGCAGCACAGCACGTGCATCAGGTTTCGGGGGTATTCCAGGACCTAGCCCCGGAGTTGCAAGCTGAGTTCCCGGACATTGTTGCAGAACTTCTGGTCTCATGAACAGTAGCACTACCAGCAAGGAAATGCCAACCATCAGAAAAGCAACGAGTAGAAGAATGGTCTCGGCTGTTTGACAAAAAGTATGAAATTGCTTGCCACCAAGCGGTGTTGGAGTTGATCGCATGACCAGGAAGGCCGCCATTGTGCATGCCACGTCGCCTGAGAGAATCGTAAATCAGAAGCCGATTGCTGAAATATTCAAAGTATTGGGATATCCACTTGATTCTGGCAGGTCTGAGGGTAAATCAGACTCCCGACCAGAGTATTTTCCTTGACCCTCTCTTGATCCAATCGAGTCGAATTCTCCAAAATGTACATTCCCCCAAACCAAACCTCAAAGCCCCCAGGTTCGCTACTTAGCCTAAACTGCAACTGCAAACAGCCAGCCATGCTTTTCCGCCTTACCCCTCTGAACTCTACATCCTGATCCCAGACCCTAAACCCTAAAGTCCGCAAAGGCCAGGGGCATAGATAAGGATCCAAATTGTCATATACTCCCTACCTTACCCCCTCCATATTCTTTTGTTGCTTCGCGTTTATTTACTCCATGGTGCAACAGCAGAAATCATCAAGTTGCTGCAGATCATATCAACCGCATCCTCGCAATCCCTCAACCTTGGTCCCCAAAAACAAGATCCTCGACCCTGAAGTGTCAAAACCTGATCCTAAACCCAGAACGCTCAAACGTGAAAGCTGCAGACCCTTCAGCTCAGGCTAGATAAGCGCTGAACCCTAAACTCTCTGATGCCTGTTCCTTAAACTTTCAAGGCCGAAGTCCTATATCCTAAACTTCACCCTCCCCGGCGAGGCTAGGGACATGGTCTTCCTCCGCCTAGCCTGGCGTGGCTCCTCCTCGCTGGCAGCCTCGTCGGGATGTCCCAGTACAAGGGATGCTGCGAGGGTTTACAGTTTATGACTGGCGTCAGGCAATTGTAGGGAACATGGGCTAAAGTTTGGAGTTTGGGATTGAAGCTTTGGAGGTGAGGGGCTACAGACAAAGATGAGGGCAGCCTTGGCCATGCGTCTCTGGATCCCAGATAAACCACTCCACCCTGCGCAGGGTAGGGACCGTCCCAAATGCCATGTGTGGAACATATGGTGTATAGGCCTGTGTATAGTGGGGGGGTGAAAACAGGAACATGAGCCTCGTTGCAAATCAGACGAAAGTCTGGGATGGCAGGACCGGCGCGTTGACTAAGCGTGTTTATCAGCTTACTTGGCTGCCGAAAGAGATCCAAAAACAGAAGATGGACCAGATAGTAGTTGTTCCTGGTAAACGGCGCCTGTCCTTTCAACTGAATTTGCTTTGCGCGACTTCTGTTAACAAGATGTACAATTTTGGCATATTCTGGCAGCCAAACAAGACTTTACAGGCGTGAAACAACCTCTACTTCGACTCAAAAAAATCAAATGCCACCTTTTCATTCATTAGCTTACTATCTATCGCGGGAATTTCTTGGGAAGCGTTGCGTTGGAACGATACATGTACTGATCCAACTATAGGAGCTGTGGGCGTGCATCATGCAGAGACCTTTTTCTATGCGCGCAGCATTCGGCTACTGAAGTCAGGCTCGGCTTGGATGATCTAGGTGCAGAATCCATCAAGTGCGCCGCGCAGAGTGATCATGCAGCCGCTGAATGAAATCGTGAATACTGACATTGTTTTCGGGACCTCAGCCAGCATGCGGTACATGACCATATTCTACGCAGCCAACACGGCCATCTCAGCAGCGTTGCTGGCGTTGGTGTTTGAGACACACAAGAACCACGAGGACATCAAGCTGGGTGCAATGCTAGCGAATGTTCACAATATCCTTGTGGGTCTTATTGAAACTGCAGCGAAAACGTTTGTGAATCGTGCTTGCCTGGATTACTATGAAGAGGCCTTCTTGCGAACCGCTGATCTCAGTCCTGGCACAAGGTCTCGCCAAGAACACAGCCCACGGTATCGCAAAGCCATGCTCGATGCCTGAGAATCATGGGAGAAGCAGAATGTCACCATCCATCTCCAAGTACCACAGCACTGCTTGCTGCACATGATGGCCTTCCTGGTTGTTGAAACATACATAGGCCTCTTTGTAGTCCTGGCAATGAAAACCTGGTTTGTGGACATGACTTTTGGGGAGCGAGCTGTTGTAGCCAGCATTGCGGAAATGGCGTTCACCACCTGGCACATTGCTGTCATTATTGCTGTGATGCGCGATTGCAAACGACGACTTGTCAGGTTTTTTGGTATTTGTGATGAGGCCGCCAATAGGGGTGCTTGGTGCTGCCTGCGAACTGGGCAAACTGCTGAGTACATGCCTATGACTTCCACTGATGCCGTTTCGCCGACATGTTGCAGCGAGCTTCCTGTTGAGAGGCATAGCGATGAGATGCCAGACATTGCAGAGTTGAGGTACCACATTAACCCTTTTCTTTGCAAGCGCTATCTCGGTCGCGATGATGGCAACTATGGCATTTGTTACTGCTGCTGCTAAATTCGACTAAGGTTGTCTATGGTTAGGCCACAAGAAGCTCCCGTATCCATCGTGCAGTTCTTTTCCCTGCGATGTGCTGGCAATGAACAGCTTTAGCCATTCTATTCTATCCACATGGGCTCACCTGATAAAAATTTGAGTTGTGAAGCAGCATCAGCCGACGTGCAATCAAACACATATTCTGACCACAAACAAACACGCAACTGCTTGCTTGATGTTCAGCAACAACTCGCATGCTCCCAGAAGCCTGCATATACCACCACTCGCCCACCCAATAATCATGAACAACCCCAGTACTCACTCTTGACTCAAGAGTCAACCCCAATCTAATACCATCTAATTTTGGGGGCCCCAATACAATACCGTTATGTACCTTCAACCCTTAACCCTTTCATTGGGGTTAGTTTTTGTTTTGCACAGGCTCGGACCAGTGACGTTGGAGTTCGGCTGGGAACTCTACGGAGGCCAGAGCTGCAGGGGTACTTGGAGGATCAGGGGGACTTAGTAGGTTAATAATGGGGATAGTAGGGTTACTATATGGGTTACAGGGGTTATGAACCTACTTACTAAGTCTCCTGACCCTCCAAGTAGCTTTCCAACTTGGGGTCCTCCTACGTACCTACAACTAGTTGGTGCATCAACCTACCTTTGTACGCCCTTCTTCTAATTTCCAAAGTCTTATATTCATAATATGCAGACCCAGGCCTGACCATGAAGACCCTGAAAATCAAGACACCAAAAAGAAACATTGTTTTCAAAATTAATAATGAAACTTGAAATTGATTTGTTTTCTTGGTTTTTGCGATGGTTTGGAGCTCCTGACCATTGAAACCGCTGTAAAAAACCGAGAGTAAGCCTCAATTTTCAAATTCTGTAGACAGTTTGAAAACCAGGTGTTTTTTGTTTTCTTGGTGTCCGAAGTTATGTCTGTTCATTGGTTTTTGCAATGCTTCGGAGTTCCTGACCATGAAAGCCATTGTAAAAACACAAGAAAACAATGAATTTTCAATTTCCTCAGATAGTTTGAAAATCATTGCTTGTTGGTTTTCTGTGTTTTCCAAGAATTTTCCAGGGGTTTTCCAAGGTTGTTCATGGGTCTTATTGGTTTGTAATTGTTTTGTAGCTCCTGACCTTGAAACCAATGAACAAACAAGAAAAAACTCAACGTCTTGAATCGCCAATAGTCTGACAATACTGTTTTGTTTTTCCTGTATGCAATCCTTTAAGATTACAGATTACAGATCAGATAACAGCTTTTTTGTGAAATAATAATAATTTATACACTAGGAAACAAAGGAAATCCTTGCAGCAATTTGATGATTTAATTTCTCATTCATACAAATGCTTGTGCGCACACTTCATGCACACCTTTTGTTTTATTAAACTGTAGGAGAGCAAAGAAGTGCTTATTGCAATTCCACTGAAGATCCGTTTTTGCATACTTAACAAAACATTTCAGGAACAAACAAACCAAGAATGCAAGAAGCTCCTAGTCCCTTTTTTGATTTTTTAATATCACGACCCTAATTACAATTGGGGGCCCTTTTATAAAGCTAAGCCTTCCCCATTTAGGGGAGTCTTCCAGTCTTCTAGGATTTAGGTCTCTGGATGTGTTCTGTATTCTGAGGCCCATTTTGCTATTGGAAGCGATCATCTCAGAACGTTTGCAAAATTAGCAACAAAAGTGGATTCTGGAACTACCAGCCTGGTGTGTCAGTGGCTTGGCAGAAAAAGAATAGAACATATCCTTTTGCATTTCAGCCAACATGTGTTAGTAATGACGCATGTGCAAGCCCCAAGCATTGTGATGAGATATGAGCCGCTCCATGTATTCATAACAAGATAAAACGCTTAACTTGTTCAGAAGCAATCAGGAAATCGATTTTGTCAAAATGTTGACACTGGCCTAGTTGAAAGAATCGTGCTAGCTAAAACAATGGTTCTTTCTGACCTGCAGTTGGACGTTTGGGATTAGAAAGACATGATGTCTGACGTTTAGTATCACAAAGACATCAGAACTGAACATTCCTGACCAGCATAACAACAACACAAAAACGATTTGTATTGTATTTTAATGAGGAATACACAACGTGAGCGCTCCATGTATTCAAAAAAAGACGTAAAACAATCAACTTCTTGATAAGCCATAAGGACATCTGGCTTGTTATGGCAAGAAGGCTTACGCTTCCCACTTTGGTATCAGACAGACATGAGAAGTCCTGAGTATTCCTGACCAGTAACACAACCAAACACAACAACTGTTGATATTCTGGTGAGAACACAAAGTGGTCTACATTGAGCCCATGAGATATCCTGCTTAACTTGAGATAGCAGTTTTGTAGCCTCTTGTTCATATGAATGAGCGATATGTTATCAAGTAGCATGAGCAAATCAAATCTCCAAGTTTTACTGACAAGCAGTATGACAGTTCCCTGTCCTTTTTGATATGAACTATTCCACATATGTAACAACACACACCTGAAACGTAATGAAAACTGAGAGAACCCCAAAACCTTCGTAAATGCTTGCAACAATTACTGAATACTGGGACGTGTCTTGCCAGCACATTGTTCTTTAAGAGCAATAAGTTGTTAAGAAGAGGCCCTACCCTATCCTCTCAAGAACACGGCGGTTTTGGAAGACAAGATTTCTTGAATCGTGCACCGTTGGGCTGGCACAGGTGAGCAATGCCTCCTTAGGCAAGTTTTCCAAGGGGAGGCAAAATTGGAATGTACATGAGGGGGCGGGGGTTGCAAGAACATAAATTATACATATATATATATTACATGGGGTTTAGGGTCTACAGCTCAGAAGATAGGGATTCCCAAAAACGCGCACGAATTTGAGAATTCCCCGTCTGCCCACTCTTTGGCCCATACTCTTGCACTTGACTTGAATTGCTGCTGTCCTTGTCATCTTGAGGCATATCTGAAAGTGACCATCAACACACCCATCCCCGAATAAGGATCCACAGACCTGTGTGCCTGCGTGCTTTCCGCGGCCTCATGAGCATCATCCTGAAAGCGTAAGAATTTGTTACGTGCATGAGTGGAAGCTTTTGGACCCGCTCGATGCCATTCTCGCAGGCGACCCGCTGGTGTGCCCCGTGGGCGAGGAAAACTTTGTCGAAGTCACCCAGTGACCCGGCAGCACAAACACACACGGAGAAAGGGATTAACCCAGTCACAGCAATGCTCTCCATAGTTCCTAGCCTCAGATGGCATCGCAAAGGATGAGGACACCTCGAGTGGCAGCAAGAAAGCATAGAAAGAACTGCAGTAATGGATGACATATTCGAAGGGAATCTTTAGCCCACGTGCAGAAACAACATGTTGTCCTTCATATGAGCTCCCTAAGCTTCTTAAGCCCGACTGGTGCACTGCCGCATCTTCCGTACACTTGCAAGACCTAACGCCAAGTAGTCAGGATACATGCGCGCCCCCAAAAAAGCGCCCCTAATTTTTGAAAATCCCAATGCATCTGTTTCCTGCCCGGAGTTCCTAGCTATGCTGAATGAGCATTGGTTGATTTGGCATAGCGAGGGGTACAGTAGGAGCCCGAATAACAGCTACGATATTCTGCCCCCGCATTACCTGCATAATTGTGGTAAAGGGTACCTGAAATAAACCTCTTATTGATATCTTTCCGGGCCCTGACCATATACAGCCATTTCATTCATTGGAGCAGGTTCAGAATAGAAGCACAATGAGTGAAGGTTCTATCAGAAACACGTAGGAGGCACTCGAGATGAAGGCAGATGCGCCCACTGAACACGGTTTGAGCCCTGTAAAGTATCGAACCCTTTGAGTGCTCAAGGTGACCATACTTTAGATGCTGAATCCAAGTCCCGCACCCTAAACCCTGAACCCTTGCAACCCTAGACCCTAAGCCATGAAGCCTGACGCCTGAAGCCAAAGGCATCTAGCAACTCTCCGTTGCCCAGTTCTGCAGGACAGTGGAGGCTGCCACAGAGCCGCAAGAGAGCATCTTGAACCCTCGGGCTTGAAGCGACCAAATATTAGTACCTGCTCCAAAAGGTCCTAAAGAGTGTTGCCTGGGTTCTGGGACCACAAGCCCCAAAAACATTTGTGTACTGGAGGCTTGGAGAAAAAGTCTACAAGGATGGAGGGTTTAGCCTTTGAGATGACCCTGTGGCTAGGATTCTATGTTACCATGCTTAGGAGGGACCTTGCCTTTGGATGCGCCCACTTCGATTACAGCTCTGTTTGCTTGCCTCGCAGAAGGCAGGAGTATCCCCGAATTGCTGCCTCACCTCTGGCATTTAGCCGGCAACTGCCAGAATCCAGAACCCACATTTTTTGCACTGCAAACCTGAAATGCAAAGAGAAGCCCTTAAACCCAAGACCCGCTTTGTTTGTCTATTATCTGTTGTTCCCTTCAACAGTAAAGGTAGCAATTATGTCGCAGCACCTAGACATAGCCTCCTCAACATGTCTGTGAGCTTCAAGAGGTTTGCCTGCAGCACCCCTGCCTTTGAAAATGCTCCACACCCTCAGCGAAAAAATCCTCACCTCAGCCCATTTGACCTTCAAGCCACAAAAAAAACCCTCACCCCAGACCTGGGACGTATGTCCCATAATCCTTCCATAGCCGATGGAATGGTTTGCCATTTGAAGTGATCATGTTGATGGCAGGGTGAGTGTTGTAGGGATCCAAACCTTCGTTTCTCACTAGTACGAGGAAGCACAACCATGAAACACCCAAGGCAGCGTGGCATTAGGTTTAGCTGCTGCCTGCGGCATTGCCTGCCACCAGCAACTCAGCCTTGAGCAGGATGGACTAGGAAAGGGCTGCAATTGCCACTTCTAAGACTTGTGCAGAGTTTCATCAGTATATATGCATGTGATATATATGTATATATGTGGATGTATACACATGTAGATAGGGGTGCTGCCCGATGCTCTTGATGCTCGGACATGCAAGATGAACGGCTGTGTTGCTTTACTATAGGTCTTGATGTATTGTGAATATCCTACACTGGGGGCCTGCTGAAACAACTTTGAAGTCAGCAGGTTGTTCTAAGTGGGGTTATCGGCAACAGGAGCTCAACATGTTGCGAAATGACCCCACACGGTGACACCTTTTTGGATCTTTGGGGTCATTATTCTTTTGTACTTTGGAGATCCAGGTATGACATGAAGCCCAGGTGCTACGTCCTTTCGGCCCCCTCCAGCTTCGAATCCCTCCGACGTGTTGGCACCGCTGCAGCGTTGCTCGGGCACTGGGTCGCCTATCCGCGAGAGGAGTGTGACGGGTTGCAGATTTGTAGGGATGGTGTCTAAGCCCTACCAGGGCATGTGTGCAGTTGTATTCAGATATGTAAAGAGAGCTTTGCAATTCATAAGCGTGATTAGCAATATGTCAAAGTCATAGCTACAGTGGAATCTATTGCAACACTCCAGGCTTCTTATGGGAGCAACCTAAGGCGTTCAGTGGAATCTTTGGCAGACACTTGTCGGGGAACCGCATAGACTTGGATTCTTGGGGTTGTGCAGCGATTCTGGGTTTGGATGTTGAGCTCATCGAATAACAAATTGCCGAGTAAGCTCAATTGCAAAGAGCTAGAGGATTCTTCAACAGTGGGTTCGTTGGAAAAGTCCCTTTCAGCCATCATTTCCTTAAAGGGCAATCCTAACATATCCTAGCTAAAATGGCAGCCTACATTGCCCACACCCCGTAAAAGTCCCCCCCAAAGTGGCAAGCCCACATATAGTTCGATGGTACCGTTGGATACGGCTTTACATAGGAAGCGTGTAATCTTGCTCTGCAGCCGAAATCCTGGGGCTGGTATCAGGGAACCACGGGCAAGGGAGGTTGCAGCCTTGTGGGGTCAGGGAGTTGTGGTTGCATGTCTGTGTAGCATGCGGAGCAGTTGGCCTTCCCCAGCAAAAATCTTCATTCTGCTGCAATATGCTTCTTTTCAACCAGTTTCCTTGGCAGGCAGTCAGCATGTGGTGTTTCGTAGAGCACTGCGTTTCAGGTCATTCTACACGGCGTGGACGAGCTTGAGCGGAATGCAATGGAAGAGTCTTGCCAGTAAAAGCTAGGAAGCATTAAAAAAGCTACGGTGGACCAATGCTGGATGTATCCAGGGCTTGGGTTTTCATGCCAAGCATTCCCACTTGAAAGGGATGCCGTTTTCGCAGCTCTTGGGTTCTATCTTCGCTATGGATAGATAGCCTTGAGTCAATGGCGAGTTTCCCAATGGATTGTTGCAAAGCTACCAGTGGGATTCGCTTCCAAACACTGTTGAAGGCGTTGCCCAATTTTCAGGCCTCTATGCGGGTAATCAATTAACATGGGGCTGCAGGTATGAAATGTTATTGAGAGGATCTTGGCCTTTGCGTTGATGTACTTGGTAGATGGCCTGTAGGACAGACTTGGAGAAAACTTGAGCCGACACCGCATGCAAAACAATCTGCCTAAACCCAGAAGCTGACTGCCAGCGAGTTAGTAAAGGAGGGCTCCTCAGGGAAGCCGCGATGCCAAAGATCGCTGGGGCTTGTAATCTCGAGAAGCGCATAGTGCTGTGACACGTCACTAAGATTACTAGGACATTTGTGCGTTGGTAGGTTTCGGCTTTAGTGAGGCTTGCTATATCCTGCTGCCTAACATGACGTCAAAGCTCCTCAGCACTCCCCTAAGTAGGACATATCTCCCTCTAAACCCATGCTTCCCAAGGTGTGCCAGAAGTTTTTATCAAGACTCTTCCAGAGGCTGGGAAGGGAAGGGAAGCTGGGCAACTCTTTGGGCTGTAGTGTGCTGGATAATTCAACCAGACGACCTAAACCAAAACCAGGATCTTCAGTTTGTTCGGGAAGCTGTTGGGGAGGGTAGCGCTCAACACCACTTGCAACAGGAACCGGCCTCTCTTCGGAACAGATGCTAAATCCCGTCCCTCTTACAACCAGTGAGCGCGGCTTTGCAGTCCAATCAGCTGTTGTGGCTCCTGCATCAGAATCTTTGCAAAATGCGGCCCGCTGTCCCCAACCCTCAGCACTTCTCATCTTCGAAACCAACGACGAATCGAAGGTTGTCGACCTCCCTGGAATTCTTCAGAGACAGGCATCCTCCTCGGCATATGGTTTGTCTTGGGTTGTCAGTCTTTTTTCCAGAACTGCGACGTTGCAAATTAGGCAAACAGAGCATATCAAGGACGTTGATATTGGGAGGGACGTGGTGTTACGTCATGGGGATAGAAAACGGAAGAAGAGGTTGCAGCACAAAGGGCTCGTGCTTGCGTGGCAGGATGTTAAGGTTTGTTTGATCTCGTAGAATTTCGGTATGTGGTTCCCAAGAAGGACGGGATTCTTTCTGGTGGCTCCTCATTCTTGGGACTATGGTATGTGCGGGTCTGTGTTGGGATCTATTCTTTTTGGCAACTACCATATCACCTGCTTACCGGCGATTCCTCTTCGGGGTTGCAGGGCTCAGAACAGATTATTTGCGCACAGCTTGCGCTTTGTTTGATCATGGACTCTTGTTCGGGCCTCCGCTTATTCAAGAGGGACGGATCATACGATCATACAGTCCCCACATGGGACTGTACTCTCACGCGCGTAGCTGTTGAACAGGTAGGGAGTGTCCCAAGAGGTTAGGGCACTGTTTGGGGTCCTCCTTTCGAGGGCTGTGGCTCATGGACCTTCAGACAGGCCAGCGCAGAGGCTGTAAAGCTTCAAACTATCCATTCCGAATTCTCAACTATGATGTCATCCATAGCTAGACACGATTTTGGAGTTCCACAACATGCTGGAGATTTTCATTTCTGCCCCAACTTCCGTCGTTGTAGGACGACAATGCTTTCTGATCCAAAGTCACCTGTCAAGGCTGGAATCTCCACAGCCCATTTCTGCCATCAGCGGATTTCTGCCCCTCGTGCTGCATTGCACGGCTGTTTGCTTTTTGGCAAGATGAACCCCAATCCCGAAGAGCCTGCTCACGCAGGCGTGTTAGATACTTGAGAACCACATTGTCAACTACTCAGATACGCTGCGAGACCTAGAGTACCATCATGGCTAGCATGCTGATTTTTCCCACCATGAGAAGTGATGCTGCGATGCGTGTTGTGCTATCATTATGAGCATCAACAATGGTGTGCTGTCTTAGCTCAACTTGTTCGAGCCCCTTCTGATGCCTGCCGCTGCTGTTGTTTGCCTCTTCCTCTTCCTTCTGTCCTCGCTCTCCTCCAGCCCATTGTCCTGATGCATTTTATCTTTACACTTTTTGTTCCTACGCGGTTTACCAAGCCATCCCTCTAGCTTCCATGGCTGTGTTTCAGCTGTTCTGGGCATTTGCCAGCAGTTTGGCAGTCGCGAACAGAACAGCGAGTTTAGCAAGCGGCATGATTGTAATCAACATGGCGCAGTTCTGGAACAGTCTCTTGGCTTTGGAGACGCGGCAAGCCACTTATTGTTGTTCCCACCTACCCCCACATCCTTCCACATCAACACTACATGGCAAATAATCATGAAACCGCCATCTGCTTCCCTCTCAACTTCTGACTCTGGCGCTGGCTGAGATGACACATGCCTTGCTGCGATGTCACTGTGCTTCCAAACCGCTATGCCTTAAAGCAAGAGTAGCCCCTGGTCACTTCCATAACACTTCAAGTCTTACCGTTTGGATTTGCACATGGGACCTCTTCTTTTGGAATAATCCCAGGGGGTCCCGGTCCAAACGTAGCGATGTGATTCTGATCATGAACAACCTGCACGAGGGAGCCTGATTCCAAGATGTCCCCTCCCGTTCGGCGTAATAGCTCCTAAAGGAACAGCTCTTCAGGTCCCCTGATCCAGCACGCACCCCCAACGGTATGTGCTTAGATTAACAAGGTCCAACTGGGGCAGGCCTCTTCTTGCTCAAGGCTAAGGGCTGTAAACAGCCAACACTTCAACCCTTAATGTTCAGGCAAACAGCTCCATTCATTCCTTCCTGTCACGATGCACCTGCCATCATGCAGCCTGTCTTGTTTGCAGGATGACATGTAGACAAGTACTTGGAGCACCTATGATGCTGAGGCTGCCGACTGACGTCTCGTGCCTCATCTGCAACGGCTGAAGGAACTCAGAAGCGGAAGGGCTGATGCACTATTCAAGAGTCTTAGTTCTTGACAGCGCAACACGATTCCATACGTTGCGGTTCTGCATTTTGCGCTTGAAACTTAGGAACTAGCTATGCAAGCCTAGCTGCTGTAGAACTCTGCGCGCGGCGCAATGCAGTGGCTGAGAGGAGCTGTGATCTCCTCTCACTCCTCCTTAAGACTAGGGATTCCTGCTTGAAGAAGCCATATATTATCCGATAGCACAATAGGTCCGAGCCTCATCCCCAAGTCCGAGACCCTAAACCCTAAACCCTCAGAGTGCCCTGATGTCTCGGCCCCAAGCTACTCTGAACCCTAAAAGCCTTCCCCGAAATCCTCGCCTAGGCCCGGAAGCCGCCCGGGCTCCAAGTCGAGCAACCGCACAGCCACACCTGCGCAGGGTCCTCGTGGGCTAAGGGCTTGAGGCTTAGGGAGGCTTTGTGGGGTTGAAGGATGAGGGGTTGCTTAGCATCTTAAAGGGATCAAGGAGGAGCAGATAAAGTCTGGGGTGATTCTTATCGGGTATGTGAGTCCTTTTGGCGGGGCCGTCTAAACAGCGGATGCTGTTTCTGCATGCTCAGAGTTTGATTCAGGGCGAGAGGTCGGCAAGTTCGGTTTGAATCTTAGCACAACCGCTGTGGATGAGAATGTGGAGATGCCAAGAGGTCGGCAATAACAGGTTGTGATTGGCATGTTTGTTTCGGGCTTTGCTGGCTAAAGGCGGCTGTCCTGACTTTGTTTGCTGGCTCCTGCGATGCAGCCGAAGTCATAGTCATCTTGGGTGGTCGGGCAGTCTGCATGTCAGACAACCCAGTATGACGCAGCTAGTGCGTGGTAGGAGTACCAGCAGTATAGCTACAGGGTCCTGAAATCTTATTGAGGTCGACCGGAGCAGGTTCTGAGGATGTGAGGCTCACAGACTTCAGGCACAGAGCCCTACTCCAAAGAACCACTAGATCAGCATCTAATCGATGAAACCTCCGATCCTTGAAGGATTTTGAGAACCAGTGGGGCTCAGAATCTCAAAGTCAGGGCTCCAAGTCTTGTGGCCCGAAACCCAAGCCCACGACTAAGTGCCTTCTAGGCATCTGAGGCGCCCCTAATCCAGGTTGGTGCCATGAATAGCTGAAAAGCCAGAAGAGCCTCATATGGCCCCCCATGAAGAATATGTATGGCTCCGTGAAAAAGTGAACCTCCATGTACTCCCAACATAAATCAGGAACGCCCATAGCCAGCAAACTTTCCATGAAAAGCTAATCCATATTGTACGGGCCTTTTCCGCTGAAGATGTCGGGCCTTGCAAAGCCTACTCAGCATGTCTAAGCCTTACATGCGTTACATGTAGCCCTTAGACATGCCACTTGCAGCAGGCTCTGAAAGGCGCTCAGGACAGTCAGATCATGCCAATTCATAGTAGTGCAGCCCCTTGCCCTTGCCCCAAATCCTCAAGCTAAACCTCTACCACCTCAAGTCGTCTCAATGGTAGAAGGAATTGACCCTCAATGTGGAAAATACTCTGAAGCCCTGTAAGCCCGAAACTCCAAATCTAAATCCTGGTGGTGCTTCTATGCTCTTGAGATCCTTGTCGGCCCTTGTCGCCTTTTTACCGCTCCCTTCAAACCATGTATAAATTACCCCTTCCCCTAACCCTAACCTAAAGCTTGATGCCTGCGCAAAGCAGCTGAGGCCGCGATTTGCCTCAAGGCCTCCGGGCTCCCTCACGGCACCTTTGTTGGCAACATGTTTGAGCGCTTGTTTGCAAAGTTTGGGTATGGGGTCCAAGGTTAAGTCATGGGTCTAGGGTCTTTCTTGGGTTTGTAATATGTACTTCAGGGCTTAAGGGGATACATAAAAAGGCCGTTAAGTGTGAGGGCAGTGGTGTTGAGTAATTTCCAATACGAAAGGCTACGCAATGCCTACGGGACAGTTTGGGATTTCAGAGTTCGGGTGTAGGAGTTGAGTGGTTGCGGTTTCAGGGTTAAGGGAGGCTCTGAAGCCGCCGGATAAGGCTTACAGAGTCTTATTGATAAAAGGAAGAGGATGGCTTCCCAAAACCCGGGTCTTGAGCCCTGAACCTCCCCTTCGGGGAGGGCTTGGATTCACAGCTTCAAGGTCCGATGGCGCAAATCCATGCTGAAGACTTTGACTTCAAGAGAGTTAGGCTCTTGCCCATGATGCCTTATAAGTCTCAGAGCCTCCTACCCTTCTTGGATGCTCCAACAAGTGTAGGACTTCTGCGGAGCTGTACGTAATTCGGAGCTTGTAGGGGCTTCAACTTGTGGCATCCGGATTGTGCAAGGAATCTTGGTGTACAGAGCCTCCAGGAACTTGGGCAGTTGATGTGGGACTTCGTGCTTGCTTTCTTCATCCTGGCCAGAAGTTGGTACAGTAGCCGTTACTGCGGGTCTTGGGGGTTCAGTGCCTCAAATTTTAGGATACGACGTCTGGGCTTCACATACAGCACGTCCGGGCCCTGTGCCCAGCAATTCCCGCAAGAGACTGGTGATGGCAGTCCATATTGATGTGACTTTGGATGGAATAATTACCTTCAAGCCTGGAAAACTCTGAAATGCTTTAGCCAAGAGACCCTGAAACCTGAACGCAGCGCGCTAAGCCTTGAGCCTGAGCCAATTTCAGGTGCGAGGTGTGCATTGTATCTTCGACAAGGCGAGAATGAGGCGCATTTCGAAATTCTTACAGCTTCAGAGTTGTGCGAAAGGGTTCATCTCAGTGTCCCTACTGCGAAAAGATGTAGCATCGTGGTTTTCCTTCAACGGCTTTCTGGACACATATAGGTCTCATGTCAGAAGCCTCAAGACTTTCACTGACCCAGATTCTGGGAAACAAGCCTTGCACCAACTGGAGAAGAGCAACGGAGCACGGCTTGCAGGCTTTGACCCAAAACCTGCACTCACTACTGCAGTGTAGCTGAGACACTGAGATACGATGAGATGGCAGTGGTCCCTGATACTCGAACTGAAGCTCCGGTTGAACATAAATCGTGCATGAGAAGCCTTGCAAAAGCCATCCTGAACTCAGCGAAACAATTCTGCAGGGAAGTCCCCTCTGAGACGGCACGGAGACGGGCGGCAAGTTGCGAAGAATCCTGGAGGCATAATGATGGCATAAAGGAATGGTGGCATGTCGGTACTTGTGGCCGTAGTGAGAACTTGTGGGATACTAGAAATGCTCTTATCACACTGGATGCGTAAATCTGAGAGGCAAAGGGGCTGCTTTGTGCATGCTGCAAAATGTGGGCAAATGCTGCTTCTCCAAATTGGGGCTTGCCGTTTCAGATTCAGCAGCTTGCCTGGTTTGAGTTGCAGGCTATGTACTTTGACATGGGGGTGTAGCCTTCCTTATCTAGGGTTCAGCGCTCAGAGTTTAGGGCTGAAGGAGGTGAGGGCAAGGTTTGGACGGCTGAATTGGGGATTTCAAACTTGGGCCTGACAGGCTCATCTCGAGCAAGTACACTTCCCAGTGCTGAGCACCTCTAGCGGTGTGTACTGGGGACAGTAAAGTTGGGGGTTGCAGGTGTTCTAGTAGGAGAGGATGCAGGGTGCTGGCTGGGGCTAATTGACGATTACTAGCTGCTGGCACTACTCCTCCTCCTCCTCCAGCTATTCCTGCTGGCACAGCTACTGCAACTAACTTAAATTCGTTTTATTCCGATACTTATTTCAAGGAATAGCCCTAAACTCTGAAACCCAAGAGCTTGCAACCTACACAGAACATGAACAGCCTGAAGCTCTTGTCCAGACAAGGAGTTTGCCTTGCAAAGAGCTGAAGAAGACGAGGCTCGGCACGTTCCAAAGGGGCCTGGGTCAAGCAGGATGGTGGTCTTTTTGTATGGCGTCTCTGGGGTTGTAGTGTAATCTAAGGGGGCTTTGCGGCCCCCCCCTCCCCGGAAACAGCTTTGGCCCAACCTGAAGGCAGCAACGGGAACCATAATGTTGAGAGAATTCTCATGGCTCTGTCTAAGATGTCAGATGCATGTGGAATCTGTGCTTGGATTCCTATTTCCCTTTTCTGGTACTGGTAGATTGTCAAGAGTAAGTGCCTTTGGGTATCCTATATTATATATGTATATTGTAAGTAGACCTGACGAAGCACTTGGCAGTAGATCAGAACTAGGCTCTAGGTACAACGGTGAGGGTGCAGAAAATGCCCTGGTGCGCTTAGCATCTGATGTTCTGCACTTCATAACCTTCAGAATTCCGCTGATGACCCCTTGGGTGATTCAAGTGCTCTTCGGCCATGAAGTGGACAGTGCTTTTGAGAAGACATGCGTGAGGGAGCTAGTATGCCCGGGTGGAGACTTGAGTCTTCCTGTTTTCACAAGGTGAGCAGAGTCCACAAGATGACCTCTGGCTGATCAATCCCAACCTCAACCCCGGGAAGCCCCTGAGCTGCAAACCTTTGTGCTTGATGCACAGGATGTGAGTCCCCGGTCCAGAGCATCCTCCTGGCCTCGATTACCACCCAGAGGCCGGGAGAATTTTGGGCTGATAGATCTGAGGTCTAGAGGTGATAGATCTAGAGTTTTTGGGTTGAGTTCTTGGTCATGGAGGCCTTTGATGGCCCTACTGCCATGGAAATGACATACGCCTTTGCAAGTTGGTGCAGACCCTCACACAAGAGACCCTTAGACCCAAGCACATTAACGGTCCGCCTGTTCGCCTGAAGAGATGGGACCACCTTGGCATCTTGACAGAAAAAGCTATGTGATTCTTGAAAATTGTTAATCCCTGGTGTCGGCGGTCTTGGCAGTGGCGCAACTGACCAGGTCAGCTTGCCGAGTCCAGCTCCAAGGCACACGGCGTCTGCCCTGAGGGTTTACCCTTCCCCCCAAATTAACCTGGGTAGGGGCTTGTAGGATCTGAATTAGTTAAATAAATGGTAATCCACCATGATGCTCTGGCCAGAGGAGCACACAAAATCTTGGCAGACGTGTTCAATGGTCAGGGGGTTGGTGCATGCAAAAACGTCTGAATAGCTCAAAGTATGAGAGCTTGCTGGCTTCTAGGGCCTCAAGGGTAAGGAAGCTTTATTTCGAGGTTTTTCTGTTGCATTTGTGCTGTGCTTTACGCAGGGCTTGACGGATTTGTCCAGAGGTTTGAACGGATTGCGGAAGGTCTGGAATTTCTTGTAGGCTTGCATTGGAAGTTTGGTAGGTTTCGTCGGAGGGCTTGCTAGCTCCTCGCAGCTCATCTTGAAGAAAACGACTGTAGCGTATGTGCCACGATGGAATTCCACTGGGTTCCTGGATTTCACCCCACAGCGATGGTATTGTGTGTCATGGCTCCACTGGCATGCTTGCGTGCTTGTCGTTGGACACTTGAGTTTCAACTTGCAGCTTCACCCGAGCTTACTGTAAGAAACAGGCTGCATGTTGGGTACAGCGCCCACGAAGTAACAGCCATAGTAGGATGTTAAATACTATCAGTAGAAGCTCCTTGTAGTAACACTTCAAGGACTGTTGGCGGCAGGGGCCAGGATTCAAGTTCATGTTATCACTTGAAATCGGCAGAACAGAAATTTGGGCTATGAAAAGCAGGGCCTATACAGAAAGTCAACAATCAATCCCAATCCTGTTCCAAAAAAGCCCAACCCTGGCCAGCGTTCCTGAAGCAATATGTAATTGCTGAGCCCAAAGGAGTCCGACAGCACTCCTATCTGGGCCTCGGGCATACCCAGGCTGAATACTGCTTGGGGTCTGGGGCGTTGTGGCGAAGTTCTGTGTTCAAATCCTCTTGGGTTCATACTTGGGGCTTTGGGCTTGGTGTTGCTTCTTCTTTCCAAGCACGCTCACAACTGTGTCAAGGAGAAAGGGTTGGGCTACTTGGTCAAGGCTTCTAAGCGTCCACCAAAGCAGAGACACTTGATGTGGGCCGCCCAGCTGCTTTGAAGAGCTTCAACAGCAGGTGATGCATATCATGCACCCAACCTTTCTATGTCTTTCTGTGTGCCGTAGGCTCCTTAAATGCTCTTCTTAGCCTTGTCTGTTGTTGGCTGGTTTTCTTACGACTCAGAGGTTATGGCTTGAATGAGGGCTCTTCTTTGGTTGTATCCTCCAACTTATCATGTTGCCTACAGCTACCCGTTCAGCTTTGAGCGCGACGGCGTTAACAGGCAGGTCTTTTTCGAAACAATCCTAAGGGAAACTGATTGAACCGCTATTTCAGCCAAATTCGAGATGTGTTTCAGGATGTGAGGATCAAGTTTCAATGCTGACGGTGCAGGGCTTCGATTTCAAGACCAGGGATGTAGGGACGAGTATGAGAAGTCCGCTTGTTGGCTTTGGAAGGGGTAGGTGTGTAGATGAAGCTGTGCTGTTTATGCTAGCAAGGAACCATCAGCATTCATCCCATACACCCATGCAGGAACCGGTTGTCAACCTATGCCCTTCCTGTGCCAATGAAATGGCAACCTGCAGCTTATATCTGATCTTCACGAGGAACTTCTTTATTTTCGTGAAACGGTTCAAAGAGCGATCAGCGGTCTAAGTTCTGGAACATGTCACCAAATGAGTTCAACCTAATTCTCAGGCTTCACTGGAGACAGTAGGAGTGTTGCTTTAAGCCCAATGCCCTTCAGGAATTCGAATTTGTGATTTCAGGCAGCCCTTGAAGCCGCAACAGCCATTTATGAGCAACCGGCAGAGCCTGCAGAACTGGTATCATTGATATCATGTAGCTGAATGTAGCTATGTCCTGCGACAAGAGATCCTTCAAAGCGGCAGCTCTGACAGTATCAGGGATATGTCGGCATTTCTTTGCTGACTGCCCATCTACGAGGTTGGCAGCATGCTCGTTTGTTAGAGAACCCCTGACGCTTAAGAGGATTCTGCATCCGGCTACTGCATTCTTCATTGCGCCCAGCGACAACGGCTCACCTCTGAGACCTGGATGCCAAAGTAGCAGGTCATTGGCACGCGATCTTCGTATGATCAAGTAGGGTTTCGATAAAATTGCGGTTCAAACTAGTTTCGTACGTAGACTTGCTCATATTAGATTATCAGGATTACCTTCCTCCCGGCACAACAGGGGAAATCGACACCTCATGCAGTGTGGCTGTGAAAAGGATTTCAGTTCATAGAGTCAATGTTTTAATTAGAGCTGAGGGGCGGCTGAAAGTGCAGGGACATGTTTTGACGGCGGGCAAGCTTATCCACGTTAGGCTTGTGTGGGATAAAATCTATGGCTGTTCTGTTGTTGAGATCACGGTTTGCCGTAAGCTGTCAACGGTGCGCAGCAGAGGCGTGCCTTCGTCTTCCGCACGCTCGCACTTCCATCACCAGACCTCACGCGCGAGCCCCAGTGAAACGGAAACCTCCGCAAGCCTCGAAGAAGCAAGGATGAACGCTTATAGGCAGTTGCGAGTGTTCATACAGTTTGTCTGCAATAGCAGGTTATAGCACGTGTTCTACCCATGATGGATGCTGATTTCGGGCTTCATGGTATTGCGCTTGGACCGACCGTGCCCGCAGATATCAAATATTGAAATCTTTGACCCAATTCTGTTAGTAGGGCCTCCAGAAGAACAGTTGAAGGGCAAGGGTGCAGGACTTCCTCGGCTATCTAGCAGCTGCGGACAGGGACCCGGGTATTCTTAAAAAGTAGCGTCCCCATCACATCCCCCGAACAAGGTAGCCATGGCCCTTATTGCAGCAGCCCGAAAAGGGATTCATCATGCTGCGAATGCTTCATATCTATACATTTTGCCCCAGACAAACTGGTCAGCAGTGAGCAGGGTTTGGAGCAATGTCGGCAGCCTTGAATCGATATTGTCCCAGTAGCAAGGGAATTCTATGGGCATTGCGTTCACTTGTGTGCGCCAGTTTTCTTAATTTTTAGGCAAGGCATGTTCCCCGGCCTGTCAAACGGAAGTCCCTTCAACAGGGATTCATTCCGTTTAAGGCTCCTCATAGCAATGATCCTGGTTTTAACCTGCTTCGGCAGATTGCTACATGTTTACTTTGGGTCTACATGCCACGTTGTGGAGTGCATATGGCGGGCAGAAAGAATGCTGCCTAAACAAAAATCCCCATGTTCCCATCATCAGGTTTCCATTCGCGCTTTGTGCAATTGTAGAGCCTTGAATCCTGGGTTGTAGATATCCTGAGAACGTTTACAAGGTCACTTAACCTTCTGATTAATCTTCCTTAGCACTGAATACATCAGTAAGCATGCCGGGGCTTTTGAAGGGCCAGCACAATCTCTCCGGTAAAGGCATGAAGTGTGAACAGGAAGTACCCAAAGCTTCTTTCCGGTGACCCGTGCCACGACCCCCTACTGCCCTGCTTGGACAAGCCCGGACTACGGTTTTGATTTGCGCCCAGACCTTGAACCCAACGTCACCCAGGCTCTACATCCATGCTGGCCTCATCCGGACACTGATCTCCCAACAAGTCATTAGTCATGAGTGCTAGGGGTTTGCGGTCCATCCGTCAGCGGCTGGGAATTGGCTCTACACAGCCTTGTGTGGCTTCATTGATGGTATGCTGCTAGAAATCTCGGGCTTAATATTCTACTGCATACTTCAACTCAACAGAGCCTGTATGAGCCCCCTAATCAGTCAAGCTTCCGCTA
Source organism: Symbiodinium pilosum (assembly GCA_905231905.1). Classification (NCBI taxonomy): domain Eukaryota; class Dinophyceae; order Suessiales; family Symbiodiniaceae; genus Symbiodinium; species Symbiodinium pilosum. The sequence continues at coordinate 22,402 of CAJNIZ010011392.1, read as the reverse complement.
TGCAAGAACCATCGTGTGTTGTTGGCGAAGTGACTTGGGGCGGTGCATGTTGTTGAGTTTCCCCGGGTATTCAGGAACCAGCAACTTTTTGCCGAAGTGGTTTTAGAAGGCACGCGATTTTGAGGCAAGATCCCGAAGTCACACCATGATGCTGGACTCCGAGACCTCTAAACTACACCATACCTCAGTTTGCAGGTAGGACCCACCTCAAAGCACCACTCAAACTCTACACCCAAGACACTCCCCCAAACTAATATGGAACTGCAAAGGCCAATACAAAAACAAGTGTCCTTTAAGAGAGGGGCCAGACGGGCTGAAGGGTATTTAAGTCTATACTGCTCCCCTGTTCTGGAGAATCTCCCAACCCTAAACCCTACACCCTAGGCTACCAACCCTAAACCCTAAACCGTCCCTCCTAAACTTTAAACCCAGCCAAGGATCGGCATCCTCAATCTGGAAGCTGCGCGGATGCTGTCCGGGCCCTGAATTTTTGATGACTTTTCGGCGCATAGGGCGATCCCTCATTACAGAAGTGTCCATGTTCTTTTCCATTCCTTATATTACGAATAGTCCCCATCAAACAATCGGATTTGGTGAGAGCCCAGGGACGGAGGTGGTTTCGAATGTATGCTACTGACTTGCGAAGTCAGCCAGTAATGCACGAAAAGCCGAAAGCTGAAACCCTTCCCTGAAGCTGGAAACGGACAAAATACATAAGATTATCAATAATACTATTGATAACATTATTTGGAGTACTATAAAAAGAAATCATAGTAATAATATTGAGTCTAGTCTTAATCTGTTTGGGCCTTAAAGTTAAAGTCTGTAGACTGCACCTTATTTGGACGACTTGGGCCTGAAACCCTTACCCCTCCTCCTAAGATCTGGCCTGATAAAAAGCAGTCCTTCCATGACCCAACATGTAACATACATTCCTGAGGAAACTGTGATTAGGAGGAGAGGGGGGTGCAGAAGAAGCTGAGATGAAAGTTTCCCAGAATAGGGATGCCCTGAGCGACTCTAGGGATAGTTGGGGCTTGTCGCGGGGTCATAGGGTCCCTTACAAGGACTTCATTGCCATCATGTTTGAGACGATTCTTCGTTCTTCTGGTTCTCAGTAGCTACGCATGGCTGAATGACGGCCTGGGCATTAAGAGGGGGGCGTATCTATGCATCACAGGCCCATTATCCTGGAGAAGGAATGGTTTGATTAATGGAAGCAACAGCATGGCACTGCGCATTCAGCAAGAGAATCAGCCCTTGTGCTTAATTGAGCAGGCTGACGATTTACCAACCGCAGCGTGCTTGCGATTGCCTGGTTCAGGCTTTCTTTTGTCCATCCAAGGTAGTCTTTATTCTGAGGTGCCGTCCCCAAGAAACCTGTTGAATCCTGAAGTTAGCAATGATGTAAGACTCAAGGCAACGCAGGAGACATGGTAATATAACTTTCTACGTGTGCCACTAGCAAGGCTAGCAATGGCTGGCCTAACGGAAATCTTGCACCTCCTGACCCCAGAACCCCAGAATGCTGCAAAAATCGGGGGTGGGGGGGTGTATGGGGTATATAATGATGCAAGATTTCCTGCGTCCACAGTAGCAACCACCACTATGAGCAACAATCAATTCGAAAATTCGGCGTTGCTGTTACAGAACTTGACTTAAGCTACCATTGCAAGGATGCGTATTATCGATCAGACATTATGGCAAGAAACTTCAGTTTTTCAACAGCAACACAGAATTGTGCTGAGCCGTACAGCGCAGGAGTCGGGCGATTACGGCTTTCAACGTCTTCAGCGGCACGGCTCCTGCCAAAGCCCTGCGAGTCGGGTCAGGAAAGCGCCTTTTGGCTGGCAAAGAGAGGTGGCTTCGAAACACGTATGTTGCTTTTTCCAGCTGGTTATAGCTTCCATCAGCAGGATGAATCAACACTGATGGACCCAAAATTTCAAAATCCTCCGCAAGTACCATGCCTCCCAGACTTATCATGCCAACTTGATGTGAGGAATCTAGATAACTTGTGGTTGCCTCAATGCGTCGTGGTCCTGACTGGTCCGAGGGTCTTTCACGGCAAGCACTTAATGCTTCGTGATCTGCTCTTGCCTAGTGACCTAGTGTACAGACAATCATGATCCAGATCAAGGATTCGGCTCGTTGTTGGGCTCCAGGCTTCAAGGCTCACAGACGCATGTTTCTAGATGCAGGTCGGAAAACATCAGCTTGCTTGTCTCTTCAGTCATTGGTCCCTCTTCTCCTCCTGCGCCGCCAACTCTCTTTGCGTAAGTTTCTGTTTTTGTCCTTGTCCTGGTCGCTACTTCTGTCGCTTTCTCTATCCCGTGCCTTCCTTTGTGCTTCCTTTCGATTTTCCACTTTTGCGCGGAAACAGGCATGTAGTTCGGAAGCTTTTCTCATCTGCTCGTGTTTCAAAGTTGTAAGATTATTCGACCCTCTCCACCACAACGGCACCATAGTTCAATGTGGGTACCCGCGTGTTTCAGTCTCTCAGTGGAACAGAAGGGAAAGCGAGGACGTCCAATACCTTGCACATCTAATTACCGCACTCACTCATAGCTGTTCAGGCACGAGCCCAAAGGCAATACCCTATGAAACTCAAGCAGCACTTTCTCATGGATTTCAAACTTCACGAAGCCCTGCAATCGCATGGTTTGTTGACATAGGTCGTGTGCGTTGTGGTGGTTTTGCATGATAGCCCCCTTTCATGTACATCTGCTGCACCACCCAAGAACCACCCAAAAGTCACAACCGTCGAACAACAAAAAACAAGCGCGGAACCCTACACCCAAACCGTTCAAAGCCCGACAATCAGATCACTGAGGCCGCTCGAGGCTTGGAGTGTCAGAGGTAAGGTCAGCTGCTTGACGCGATAGCTGAACTCATCCTGGGTTTTGCGTCGAATCCCGAATCATGAAGAACCAAATACCAAAGAACATGAAAAATAACGTTGAAGCCACGATTTAGGCTCCCGGACTAGTGCTATTTCCCCATTCATTATAATTCAAATGGAATAGAACATGGAACATGAAATGCCTAGAGTTTCCATTGACGGGGTTATATGGCATTATTGGGGTTTAGGGGATAGTGCTCCGATGATGGAGAATCACATGGAGAGGAAGATGGAACATGAAACGGAAGCTGGGTTCATATGTGGTTTTACAGGGATTTGTATGGGCTTAAATCATTTCCAGGTACCAATTTACCTATTTATAACAATTTATAGTTTCGGGTAGACCTCAGCATGATATGGTAATTAGTTAGCACCTTGCATAAGGCTGTCCAGGCTTTAGCCTTTTTGCTTAAGGATTTGGTGCATATGGCGTTTCAGCTTTAGGCCTGACAGTGTCACCTCTGGGGAATGTGGGCCCCCAACGCCTTGGACCACCTCTGCACTACCCTAAGGGTCCAAGGACCCAAATAATAGGGCTTTAGGTCCCAAATATTATAATATACATGTTATTTGGGCCCTAAAACCCTAATATTTGGGTCCTTGGACCTTTGGGCTAGAAAAGGGCTTCCACCCGTGCGGTGTTGGGGTTGACAGTGGAGCCTTGCGATTGGGAGGGGGACGCATGACAAAGCTGGAGTGGTAGGAAACTGTGGAGGTCAGCTCCGCTTAAGCGCCTCCAAAAGTTTCTTAGAATATTCCTTGCGTGCTGGGGCTTGCAAAATTGTGGGGGAAGAGGCGTTGCACAAGCGGGCCTTCTCCACTTAAGTTAAACAAGAGATCAGGCACAAGAGCGCAGTTGGCAATGCATGGTTGTTTTCAACCAGTATGAACTTAAGTACTTCGTCTTAAACAACAACTCCAGATCCCATGAAGGAATTTCCAGGTTTTGGCACCAGTTGACCGACGAAAGCGATACCTCAGCACAATACTGAAACTGGACTCTGAGCAAAATCTCGCAAATTCCCACCCAGCCTCTGAGAGTTAAAATCCAAACTTCAGCCTCCGCAGACAACCAATGTTGGGGGTTGCTATGACCCTAGACCGTGGACCAGAATCCCGATCCATTGAAATCTCAAGCACAACAACTCGAAATCCCGCTTTTAGGTTTGTGCATTCGCAGCGTCTCTGCGCCGTGTAGCATGGCAGCTCCAGGTTAAGTGAATGGGTTTTTGCCTGTAGGTAGTGTCTAGGTTGTGTTTCGTGGTACAGGGTCTGGAAGGGGCATAATCCAGGTTGAGGGTCTGAGTCATAGTAGTTTCCATTTTCTTGTCCATTATCCCAAGACAACCCCTATATTGGGATAATGGAAAATATTATTGGAAACTACTATAGTCAACTCCTCCTACGCCCTAAACCCTACAGAACAGTCGGAAAACCTTAAACCCTAAACTGCTTTAGTAGAGGTTTCAGAACCAGGGCTGCCAGATGCTGACTCAGCATTGGTGAGGCATGGAAGCTGCCATCAAAAGAGAGCGTGTCCACGTCTGCCTGGTCCTGCCAGATACACCCCAAAATCTGAATGTAGGGGCCTAAAGAATTACCAATATTATGCTCCTACTTTTCTTGTATCATTATTTGGTGCAGGGTACCGAATCGCCCTCAAAAGGACATTGGTAATCATTTGGGCCCTTCTACTAGGGCCTCAAGAGTGCAGCTCAGGCACAAACTGGACCGGGCCATAGCAGGGATGAGCCTGCCGCTCACTTGCAATATGAGATGTAGTCCAAATTCTTTAAAGGGTGGTTATCTAGGGGATTAAATAACCCCCGTTATTTAAGGTTTCGGGCTTGGGGTTCAGGATCTAGACTCCTCAAGGGGGGGTTATGTAGGGGAGTATTATAGGGCTTCTTAACGGGGATAATGGGAGTTTAGGCCATAGCTCTAGTTGTGGCTTGTGTTATGAGAGCTTGAGTTGGCGTAAGTTGAGTTCAAGCTGGTTTTAGGGCATGTAATGGGAATTGGGTTTATGTACGAGGGTGTTACGGTTTACGGGGGTTTTTAGGTGCTCCAAAAGCGTTTTGAGGTGAAAACTCTGGATGAGGAGATCTTGGTCTGCGAAGCCTGGTTGTGCCTCGGAATCGCCAGATTAGGTGGTGCTTGCGTTGGATTCACCTAGGCAACATGGAGCTTCATGTATGTAGGTCTTGGGCAGGATGTATATATGTGTTCCTAGAGGGGGTTTCCAGGAGGTTGGTATGGGATGAGGAAGCGGAGCATCTTGCTGTAAGGAGGATGCGATAACCTCTTTTGAAACACACCTGCTCTGCCAGAGACCCAACACCTACGTGGTATTTTCACAAAGTAGGGGGGGGACCCCAACATAGACCCCAAAGCACTATATACCGTATTTATGGGGGCCCCACGAAGGCACCCCCAAATTTAGAGATGCCCCCGCATCTGCAGGTGCGCAGTGGGCACACAACTTGATGCTTCTGCCGAGCGCGAGATGTTATGGCGGTGCACAGCAGCTTGACAGCAAGCAAGACAAGCGGGAGCCATTGGGTTTGGTTTCATGAGCCCATGGAAGTTAACAACGCAGGGTTCAGGCCTCAGACTGTTGCATCGCAGAATCAAGTTGTTGTATGTGGGCAATGCAGATACACGTCTGGACTTTTGCGCTGAAGGGCCGGAGTAAGCGTAATGAAGGACTTTGCCACGGTGTGCTCAAACTCAATAGCACTTTGCTGATTTCTTCGGTTCAGACGACGCGCTGAATGAAAGCCCTGGCGACGTTGGAGCGCACGGCGTGTAGCCGTGGCTGTTTATCAGAGCATTCTGCCATGTATGGCACGTCTGACACTATACATTTTCGTTATGTTGATCTCTGCTCTGCAAAGTCCTACTGCATTGGGCAATGCTTTGCAACAGGCAGGAAGGCAGGAAGTGGAGTGCGGCGCGACATGGATGACGATGATGATGGTGGTGATGATGATGATGCTGACGATGATGATGATGATGATGAAGATGATGATGATGATGATGATGCAGTTGTCAGATTCCGACGGTCACGCTCTTGGGAAATATGCGCACTCTGCACGGTCTCAAGCGCTAGCCCTTTTATGTCCTAAGTCAGCATACAGTGCCTACTGGTGTGAGCTATTCCGGTCCCTTTCAGATAATTCTCAATTAGCGTGCACAGGGGGCTTCAAGCAGGGATGCCGACACAAGCCCCTTTCATTCACCTTTCACGTCGGCGAATGTCAGCGCTTCAGGCCTCAATGCTCCTAGCTTGCGGGTGCTTTTGCATACTATTGTCGCGAAGCTTACGGTTTCGTTCTCAAGCTTGATTGTTCAAGAGAATCTTAAGAAGGAACAAAGTTGCCATCATCGAATCTGGATCTCTATCCCTTTCAAATCCCATCAGAAAGAAAGGGGAATCTATACCAGAACTTTAGCGTAAGTCTTTCTAAGCTCCTAAGAGCCACTGAGGTGATGAGCTTCGGCACTTCGCCCAACTTTGAGGCATGTCAGAGCACCTTCCGCCAGAATCTCTTCAATGACCCTGGGCTTGGTTCCCTGCAGGGGGCATATAGGGGTTATATGGGTTTATATAGGGGTTATATAGGCGTTGTAAAGGTTATAGCGCTGTCCTAGGGCCTCAGAGGCAAGGAGCATCTTAAGGATTCAGTGTCTGCTGGTGTCAGATTCCTTTGGTTGACACTTTACCAGGCTCACAGCTTCCCCGTCAAAATCGGTTGCCAGAGGAGGCCCAGCATCTGAAAAGGCCCTGGCCTTCACCCAAGGGGCAGCACGCTGCGGAATTGGGCGTTCTTGTGGGATTTGACTTTCTGCCTTCTAGCTGCCTTAAAGTACTTCGGGGCGAGGACTTGTTTTATGGATGCCGCTCATGGTTCAACCTTGCAGCTACCCCATTGGAACCCATAATAGGTATGAGGAATTAAAGGAGTTATTCTGCCGAGAAAAAACAAAAGATTGGTGAGGCATACTCGGCCCTCCTGTGAAACCTTTCGAAAGGACACGCTGATGGCACAACGCGTGGCGCGGAAAGATTTGTCCACACGTTTTTACATCCAGATCGCGGATACTTTGCGCCACCTGATCAAACTTCAACTGGTTGCAGGGAGATAAAAATAGGAGTATGTGGCAAGACCTGTTCTAAGCATCGCCTAAGTGACCATTTCATGTTGACTTGAGGGTAGTAGAGTTTGGGCTCAGAATGTTGCTTGAAATCTAGAATTTTGGTTTGGAAAAGGGTTTCCAGGCTGTGGATTGTGCGGGCACTTTGATTCCCAGTGTCATAGCATCCTGAACATGTACCCAGACTGTTCATTTTTGTTTCGTTCTGTTCTTCTTGAAAATGATACCCTAAACCCTTATTACTAGGACATCCAGGGTATGAGCCATGCATGCGCAGACCTAAGCTCAAGACTCCTAAATGGGTAGCACACAAGATTATTGCGCGGGTAAGACAATCCTAAAGTCCCTCTATGAGGCTTGGCCCTTTGACGGTAATCAAACTTGATTGCTGAGTCTCATCCAAACTGCACACAACATTTGTTCTTACGATAGCTGACAGACGTAGTGCTGATGATATCAAAACAGGTCCTGTAGACACATGCTGGAGAGGCAGCATTGCTAGCCCTCGGTCAGCAATTGAAGTTCAACTGTCGAAAGTTCGTATATTCAAGCCTCGATTAATTGCGCTGCGTGTATAATTTTCAGGTCAGAAGTTCTGCTTTGACTTCTACAACCCCATGGTCGTCCAGAAATGCATCGCCACTACACAGGCCCTGCTGAACAATCGGGATGTGGTGACTTGGCACGTGAGTTTCGAACGTCCCCAGCCTGCTCAGTATCATCTAGATAAAAATGAGGTGTACGTCTCGATATGAATTCACACACATAATCTAGCCATGTCCAAGTCGATGATGCAAGCTATTTCCTCTCCTCTTGTCCCACCCCTCCTCATACTATTAGTCCTCTTGCCGTTATCATCACGGCTACCACTGTTAATCTGCAGCGCCAAGCAGCAACATTTTTATCAGTCCCACCTCTCTACTGTGAATAAAATGCGGCAAGTACTATTGGTGGAAGAAATCCTGCACAGCCCTCACTCTCCGGATCCCAAGAACTCCAGCAGTGCGTTGGAAAACTGTCTAGCTGATCACCACCACCACCACCACCACCCCCAAAAAAATAGCTGCCGGAATATGTGTACATGTAATATGATATATGGCATGCCTACTCCCCCTTATTAAGTTATGGAGCTTCGTTGGGAACACCAAAAATGAGGCTGTCATCGGAGAAGCTGGCGCAGGGAAGACGGACTGCATAGCGACCTTGCCGCCTGGCCAGATTGAATACTAGGCTACAGCGTCCTTATGAAACCAAGACGGAAAATATTTTAGAAATCGCTGCTTCCATGACTTTTAGTATTGCTGCTACTGAGGGCAATTGGACTACGGTGTTATTCTTCCGGGGCTTGGAGTGTTCACAGGATTTGCAGGGGTTATCTGGCCAGATGGGTGTGGTGCTTTCGAAGTATAAAGCAACTTAGAGTATAGCCACGGGGTTTTAAAGGCTCACGGGATGCGTTCCAGTGTTGGTGATCTAGGAAGGAAGCCGGATAAGGAATAAAGATGATGCGTGGATCACACACACATACCAACAACGCAAAAAGACTGTAAGCTCTGCACCTTTAGCCGCAAACCTTTCGAATTCTGAATCTGTTAAATCTTGCAAGCCTGAGATCATGGCCCCACATGCGTTCTAGGCTTGAGGCCGGCGAGAACTTCCCAGATGATTTTGGGCAGCCTCTTTTCCCTCGAGTTGCGTTGATACGCCGTGGCCTCAATTGAGCAACGACTCTCGCAGGGAGGACAACGATCTCAAGAGGGTGAAAGGAAGTCTTTTCTGAAGCGGCAGCGGCAGCAGCAAAGGCGGCCTCAGCAGCATCAGCGGGAGGAATAAGAATCGTTGAAGCACTTGTTGCTTTAGTGGCCTGATGCTGTTAAGGAAGAGTGGCGCTTCAATGCGTGGATTGATGGTAGCAACTGTATTACCATAGTACTGCGAGCGGCAGTTCTGACGGTATCAGATCATGTTTGAGAAGTCCTTGAGGCGTGAATACGCTGGCGCACGATGCTGGCGAGGCCTAAACGGCAGCTGAATTGTGATAAGTTGCCGAGGGCTTTCCAGATGCTTCCTAAGCCACAGCAGAACCATGTTCTGGATGCCTGCCGCAGAAATCCACTCAACAATCTCGAAATCCTAAACCCGAAATAGTAGTTTCCGTTTTCTTTTCCACTATACCTATACAACCCCAAAATACTATATAGTAGTTTCCATGCTCTTTTCCATTATCCCTATATAACCCCTATATAACCCCTACATAACCCAACATAACCACTATATAACCCCTATAAACCCTTTTGAGGGACAGAGAGCCTTGGGGGCAGATGGGCGAAGGCTAAGTTTTCCCACTCAAGGGGTGTAATTTGGCTTGTGGTAGGCGGATGTACCTGAGTCATCCTGGCACCTCTGCTCATATATCATAGTAGATAATAGTACATTACAGTGTATTACAATATCTTATGGTATATTATAGTGTTTTAGTATATTATAGTAGATTATAGTAGTATATAGTGTAATGTAATGTATTATACCAGTCCGCTTGTTCCTTGACAAGCCCCGAACTTCAGCTTAAACCCTTCAAAGAGCTTAAATCAGTAGCTAGGCCCTTCATTTGTCAACTGACAGGCATTGCGTCTCGTTTCCATCAGTGCTGCTGAGTCCGCGCGCGAAACGCAACTTGGACTGGATTCTTAGTTGAAGGTTGGGGCAACTGGTGTAGGGTCACCCCTACCATGCCCGCCGGAACACTTCGTATCCCCAGGTGATACCCAGTTTTGGGCCTCCTCCAAGTCGGTACGTTCTATCTTTTCCTGGGCTGGTTTTGCGAGCCCGATGCAGCTAGGAAGCCCCTCACCTTGGCTAGTGTCGTCTTGACCCGGTACGGACATCTAGACTAGAATCATCTGTTGGATCCCCAGCCCTGAGTTAATACTGAGCGAAAGGTACCATCTTTGTGGTGATATCAAGACCTCCCCATGAGTCGCTGTGCAGTTGACTGAGCTGTCAGGCGTGGCCCCAGCCCTTCTGAGACATCTCCTGCATCTGCAAGCAGCTCCCCGCAACTTGGTGAATGGCTTGGCGGACTTTGACTTCATCAAGGGTAAGAAGTCTCTATCATCTATAGAGTCCTCTACTATAGCGCATTTTTTGTCAAGGGAATAGGTGTCGTGCGTCCGCACGCCTCTGCCACAGCGGGCTTCAAAACCTTAGAGATACTCGTACGTAGAGAGAGTGGTGTGTCCGCACGGAAGTGTAAAGAATATTAATATTCCTGCCCATTCGAGAAGGATGGCGTTAAAGACCGTGCAGTTTCAGCAGCCTGTATACTTCTGAGCTCAGGGACCTGACAAGACACCACACAAGTTGAGAGACTCGCAGTTCAGGTCTCGCTCGAAAGACATCTGGCTGACGCTGGATGGCCCCGTGGACCCTGAGCTCTTTGAGGCTTGGTTTTCTTCCGGAGAGCACCTGCTCTGGTTGAATTGTCTTCGCAGGCTTCGCTTTAAATCAGTGCTATGGAGGTTGACGTGGTAACTGCATCCCGCACGTTTCAAGCAAGCATTCGTTGTAGATACCAGCTCATTCATTCTAGATTCTCTGCGCATTTGCCCGTGCATATTTCACCATCAGCACTACATACGCCATACCCATGTTTTCCCTTGTAAGATTTCTTCTCCCTCTGAGCTCCATCCCACAAAGGTTCCGCAGCAAGCATTTGGTAGTTGGGGGTTTCTGGGTGCTTGGATTTATGGGGGTTGGACACTTGCGATCAGACTTCAGGTGGGGTAATTGTTCTCCTGACGTGTTAAGTTGCGCCCACCAAGAAGGCACATCTTCCTGACATAGGCGTAAGTGAGTGGGCTTCAGCAAACTCACCGTACAAGACTCAGCAACCGCAACGGGACTTGAACAGAATCCTTATGCCCGCCTTACAAATGGATCGCCCTTCAAAGAAACAGGCTTGGCCAAGCATTTTGGGCCACCATTCTTAGGACCATTGCCATCGTATCAGTGCTCATCAGAAATAACTTTGAATGTTGAGCTTATGGATATACATTTCTCTTGGCGGCCGGACTTGTTACTTTAGGCATGGCATCTAAGGTTGTAAGGAGCTTCCAAAGCAAAGGCTAGAGGATTGTTGGATTTAGGACCTTCAGCTGTGGAATCCTACCCTCCTGCAAACTGGCATGGAACCCCATCAAGACCCCATTTTAAAAGGACTGTGCATTGTCCTTGTAGTGTCTGTTAAGAATTCCATGTGAATTACTCTGCGGGGCTACAACATTGGTGGGCGATTCATCCTTTGTGAGGCCGTGTCCGCCTCCTTGCCGATTGTCATTCTGGGCGGACAGCTCCTTGAATGATCGGGATTTCTCGAACTAGGTTTTGCCCAGAATCATGGGTCCTTTTGTGTGCTCTTGATGAAAGATTGCAATCCGTCAGCCTGGTATTACTCCTCTGTGCACATCTGAGTTTCCACGAACTGGACCATAACTAAGCGTGATGCTCTGCCGGTTTCAGGGTGGAGGGGCCTGATGAGGGGATGCCCCAAGCTTCTGGATGCCTCGATACATCGGTGTTTTGGGGATCTTCGTTCGTACGGGTCTTTGTCGCAGGACACGCGTGCACAGGATCCATATTTGAGAGACATAGCCGCCAGCATCTGCACCTCATTTGCAAGCCTGCTTTTGACACGTTCGGAGAACATCAGACTTGGATATGAATCTTTAGCGGAGTCACCCGGCACCGACTATTACCACCAGTACATCAGACACTAATGCCCAGCATCAACCCTCATTAATGATACTCTCCTAAGCAAGCACTGTCTCTTTGGAAGCCGGCCCTGCGAGGTTGCAGGCAAGCCTCACAGACTGTGCATGCTCCTCACTTTCTGACGTCACCGCCTCCCCCTTCCCAGCCTTCCCTCTGTTGTGCACGACCTACGACCGCTTCGGCTGTCGCAGCCTAGGAAGCCATTTCTCACTCCGAAGCGGTTGCTTGGCTTGCGAAACGGATCCATAGCACTCTTCAGTAGAGGGCCTCCATGTAGCTTGCTGTGGGACCCGAACCCTGAGAACTGGCACCCAAAATCGGTGCTGCAATCGGGGATCTAAGTGATGTATGGTTTAATAAGCCAGCTGGAAAGTAACAGAAGGATGCACATCGAGCTCCAGCCGCAGCATTCCTGATCGGATAGCGAACTCATTGACTACGACCCCACAAACTGAGAAACATTTCACACTCAACAACATTCAACAACCAACAGCCTGGACAACAACTGACAGCTGTACATCATTTAGGGGTTTCTCAGATCAGGCTGCCCTTGATACCGCGCCCTGAATTTGAGCTTGATGGTGCAAAGCAAATTATACCCCAAAAAAGCCAGAAGAGGATGCACATGAGGTCCAGAACAATTCAAGGCCGTTAAGGGTTGGGCAGCCACTTGTCACAAGTGTAACACCGGATTGTAGCTAATAATCAACATGCCGCTGATGTGCATGTGATTCAGTTCACAATGAAAATCAAAGGCTGGCATGCTCCAACTAGTTGCCCAATGCCACCAATTCATCATGAGTGTTCATACAGTTTCACGATAGGGTATGAAATTGCCGGGCTCTGACAGTTCTGGGCACTCCCCGCGCGAAGGATGTAGAAGTAGTGTTGCAGTTGGAGGGGGGCCTTGGCACTGCTCAAGATTTTCTACATGTCTATCATTCCGTGATTTATAGGGCACTTTCGGAGCTAAAGACCTCTTTCATCTTTGGATCCTAAGTCCTCACTCATCCGTCCCCTGGCCCTTTCTCAAGCGCTGACTGAGTACAGGATCTTATTCAACCTTGGATTCCAGACCCTAAACACCCATACATCTACATCCTACCCCAGAAGCCTTCAACCTGTATCCTTCACCTGACCTAGGAATTTCCGGATCATTGCCATGGGCTAAGCGTGATTTCGCAACATATGGGTTCACGTGTTCAGGCGTCATGGGTATAATGGTGGCTGGCGGCTATATGCATCTAACAGGGCAGCGCACTCTGGCGTTCTTGAGCCAAAAGGGGTGGAATTTTTTACGTGGACATGAGGCTTAGCTCGTGGTAGGCTTTCCTGATGCTTGGGGCTCATGCGTTGTGATCTCGAGGTGAGGTCCTAACTACCCATGGGTTTGAGGGTTCATTGCATCCTTTTCTGTAAGCGCTTCCTGTTCATCCTGGCTCACTCTAATTCTCTGATCTGACAGTTAGGTTTTCAGCATGCGCTTGAAGATGTATGTATGATGGCGCTCCAGGATGCAAAGCTGCGGACCTTGTTTGACCGCCAAGACCTCAATCCTTCTTCTAGTGCTTTTTCACATGGCTTGGGACCTGGGAGCTTTAACAGGTACCCCGGCCTCCCAAACACCTAAAGCAATGGCCTTAAACCTCAAAAGTATGGATATAGCTACGTACTCGCAAACTCCAGGCTTGAGCTGAAACGGGGCTTGTAACCCCCAACCACAAGACCTGCTGCGTCTGACATCCTCATATGAGGATTTCCCAAAATTAGGGGTACCTCTTTGGGGTACCGTTTACTACGGATTTTAGTCGTTGGGGTCTATATTGGTGCCGCCCTCTTTCTGAAAACCCCCATATAAGGCCAGGCTTAGCAAGGCCTGAAGCAGCGAATTTTGCTGATACTAAGAACCCTGCATGACTTAAATATACTCTAGCAGCGTAATTCCCAACGTTGGGGACTCTTAGGTCATGCAGGTTTTGTCAGCATCAATTCTGAAACCCCTTCATAAACCAGTGTCCATGTCATTGTCCATTTTCTCATGTCATTCTGCAGTAGCGGGGTGACATCCCTAAAGCCCGAAAACCAATCAGCAGAAGGATTCACAAGGCTCAATGTTGAGAAAATCTACACCTGAGCCTAGATGTAGAGCTACACCTGTCCAGTTCACTCACCATTTGCTTTCATAAAGATTATAATCCCCTTATTCCCTACTAACCCAAGACTCCAAACCTAAGTCACATTCCCTTATTCCCAGTAAAATAGCCGATAAGCGTTGGGATCTGCTGAAGGTTGAGAGTGATCGCCTGGAACTGGTCTCGCCAGCGACGGCCCGGGGCGAACAGGGGTTTGGCGTTTAGGAGGTCTGAATTTGTGGGTTAGGTGAGAGTTAGAAGGAGGACGACTTGTAACGTACAACTATTCGTAAGCTTGATTCTGGCACCTGTACCTCTACTAGGGAGGGGGGAGCTTTGGGTCTCATGACAAGATGTTTATATCGGTTTTGTTGATTTGTTGGCTGGCAGTGGGGAATTACAAGGGGTGGCTTGTCGAATCTTGGTGAAGTTTTCTAGCAAGTGTGCTTATACAAAGCAAGCCATCATGAAGCATATATACGTATACATATACATATATATATATATGAAGATATATGTATATTCACGCAATGCATATGCGCCCTAGGCTTGTACCCGTTACAGGATGCCGTCCGCTCGAGACATGAAAAGCGCGGAGTGAGGGCTGCGGGCAGGGCAGCATGTAGGAACTGAGGCTGATTAGTGCCAATTGTCCTCAAGCTCCAAAGCAAGAAACAACATGAGAAAGGTAGTCAAAGCTTTTTTCACTTCAAAGCTTTGCGTTTTCTCAGTACTGGGACCTGCATGCCCAAAGAAAGGACCCAAACTGTTGGAAAAGCCGCCTGCGTGCCGCCACATCATGGCCTGTGAGGCATCTTCGCTTGCGATCACCTTCATCGATACAGCAACTCAGCGGGAGGTGTCTGTCGATTAAGTTTGGGATAGTAGCATCGGAACAAACATAATAATGTTTCGGGCTAGGGCTATGTTAGTAGCGTATAGTACGAAGTCGCTGTACTTCTCTCATGCGCGGCCAAAAGCAAGCGGTTTGCCTGACTTCTCACCATTGTGGGAGTATATTCGGGTGAGGGGTTCCAGAGCCAATTAGTTTTCAGACCTACCAGTATTTTCTCTGGCTATGTTAATAGCTCAGTAGCTTTCCCACAGGCAGATGCCACCATCGATCCATGGTTCTCCTTGTTGGATTTGTTTTCAGACTTCATTCTGGGCCTGAGCTGGCAATGCAAACCCTAGTGATCAGTGTTGCAAGCAGAAAGACTAGGGACATCTTGATTCCTGTAGAAAACTAGCGCCGAGTTGCGGAGACCTTCGATCTTAAGCTCTACCTAGACCTAGCGACGTATGTCATGGGCTTTAGTTAAACATTCTATGATAGAAGATATCCTTCCAAATCATGGAGCGAAGTCCTGCACCCAACTCAGCATCGCCAGCAGCATTATCCGAGGAGCGCGGGCCGACGTGGAAGGATCGTGCGCTCGCATGGGCACATAGGCCAGTATGTTTTGTGAGAGTTTCATCAGTCAAGCCTTTCCTTTAACGGGAACATGCGAAATCTAACGTTCAAAGACCTGCACAATCTTATGACCTTCCATGTTGAGTGCAATTGTTTCTCATGAGTGACTGTCCTTGGGCTTTCGGGCCTTCATGGCTTAGTGGACTTCATCATGCCTGATACCCCGAAGCGGCCTCAGCGTACAAACCTAGCTAGAGTCAAAATGAATATAATGAAAGCAAGTTCCGTAACTTTTCCTGAGTTTCGTACAGGGACTATCCTTTGCCGGACTGCCTGCATGTGTCCATACTTGACAGCCATCTTCATCTTGCAGGTGCATAGAGGGCGAATCTGCACACTACGGACCTGCGCATAGGTGCGTGGGCCCTGAGTTTCGTCCACGCAAAATTGTTGCAGGTTTGTTCTGACCTGCCCGGAGTATGCCCACTTCATGGAGGAGACAAAGGAGTTGCTGATGCATCTCATGGACATCTGGACTGCACCTGGATTTTGGTGATCTCTCAGAATCTGAAGGGTACCACGAGAAATCCTCGGGATGTAGGCATAATTAGCTACCAGGCTGTTTCTGGCAAGCAAGGATGCTTTCTGGGCCACTGTATGTAGAACTTTACGACTAGTTTTTAGAAATCTATGCTAGTCTAAGCTCTAGCTAAGGTGCATGTGTGGATGCCGGCTCATTCAATACGGTGCCATGGAGTGTAGAGTAGATGCAGTAATCCGGGATTCTGTAGAGACCTTATAGGCAGTTAGTAGTCACTGACATGTTAGGACAAATTTTGCGAGTGCCGCAAGGGGTTTAGCATTGGTCCTCTGACTGCATGCCACTTCTTTTGGTGCAGGGGTCCTCCTAGCTCTTCTTATCGCGAGTGTGGGAACGTTCAGAGGCTCAGGAAGTGATGCGCATGTAGAAGCAATTAAGATTATAATCTGACACAAGCAGGCCCAACCTTGCTGGGACACCAGCTGAGGGATTCGCAGGTTAGGGTGTGTCTACGCGCAACTGTGCGACACGGCTTAAAACGGCTTAACATCTCGAAGACACCGGATCTTTATGAATTGAGTGCATTTCTGCTGCAGATACCGGACACAAGGATAGCATTCTGGCCTTTGTCCTGTACTACTTCCACTACAATCCTGTGGACGACGCCGGGTCATTGACAGAAGGCTCAAGATCTGGGTTCGTGGCGTTGGGTGGAGGGTGTGTTTTGACAACTGTTCTATTGATCTCCGTGCTTCGCAGCTATATTTACTGTTGGCCATGCGTGAGTCAAGCCGGGAGACCAGTTTTGGACCAGATATGGTAGTTGTTCTGTAGTAGGGACCCCATAGTCAGGCTTACAGCATTGGAGACTGCGACCCCTGTGTTTCCATTACAGCTGCATCTAGCGCCTTAACCCAGACCGCGACGTAGAATCTCAAGCTTCAAAGCCTCACACATTAACACCCAACACCCCAAGAAGACCAGCCAATAATCAGCCCATTCCTTGGAGCAATCCCCAATTCGTACACCTTACAGTGGGCCTCCAGTAAGGTGGGCAGCATCCTCCCAGAATTTTTCTGAAGCCCTGAACCCTGCTTTGGTCCTTGCGCAAGAGAGCAGGTGAAGTTGCTGCCCTCGACTACCGACATCAGATCCTTGGTTAACTCCTCTGGGAACTAATTACAAATTTGTTCTGTTTCACTTGTGGTTGGGGGATTTCAGTTGGTGTCTGAGTCATGATCACGCTCGATCAACAATTAGACTGCTGACTGCTCAAGCTGAAAGTACGGATTCCATTTCTGCCTGCAGCACCCGCACCAGCAATCTTCGGAGCAAGCCTTCCAACACCCTCGCGTGGACCCTAGCTCAGGACTACTTGCTTCCTTTCCTGCTTTACGTCACTCCTCGTCGACCCAGTCGTGGAGAGATGCTAAGACACCAATGGGCTTGAAGGGATTTCACGTCGAGACCGAAGAGGGAGAGAGGCTGCAAAGGGATTATGCATATTTGAACTGAATGGGCAGGCAATGACAGGATACTGACATGCTTTCTGAGGCTTGCATGCCTGGTTGTAGGCTTGTGGCAGATGTTGCGATCCCTGGGACAATGGCAATCTCAGTCGTTGAGACGATAATTTATGGGTTCTCGGTTGCTTGCCATGAGCTCGGCACTTGCTACTGCCCCAAATTGTCAAGATCATCCATCTTGCCTGACGATTACCTTCAATCATAATCATAGCAATAAACCTTGTACAACCCCCCAACCCGTCCTGGATGCTGATACCCCAAACCTCCCTTTCAAGCTTCCGTCCTAATTGTGCATCTTACCATGCAGGGAATTGCCCAACAGCTATAGAAGCCCGGGCTCCAGATGAGCAAGACAATCCTGCGCCTGCATCGGTTCTGACTCCAAGCCCAAAACTGGCTTGCTGTTAAGGAACTTAAGATAAGTCTCCATGATGTGGATACATAGTTGGTATTGTTTCCATGTTGAGTAACTTCATTTATTGTCCTTAAGCCTCCATATACCCTAAGTGTCCATTTCATTTGTCAGTTTGAGTCTCCGTCATGCTAATTGAAGCAGCAACTTAGCAAGTCCCCCCAAAAGCCTAAATCCCAAGCCCTAACCCTAAATCCTCCTGGGAGCCTAGGACAGTTACAGCAAGCCACCGCAGAGGGCTCCCCAGCTGCAGATGAAACACAGCCCTGCAGGTAGTTATATGTGATTCGTGTAGGCTTTCGGGTTTGGGTCTGAAGGATTCTATGGTTCGTATAGGGTTTAGCTTTTAGGGGTCCACAGCTTATGTAGGGTCTACGGTTTAGGGATTCTGTGGGCTATGTAGGCTTTCACTTTGAGGTTCAGGTCGGGTTCATGGCTTAGTGGTTCGAGTGGTAGCTCTGAGTGACTCGCGCTCCTAATTATGTGTATCCTGCTCTTAATTTTCTAGGGAGCTCCTTTAAAATCCTGGTAAAGGTTGCTTGCAGCTGAACTTGCGACCTCAAATTTACGGCACACATGGAACAACTCCGCGACTCTGCTATCTCTTGGTATGCTCCGTCCCCTGCAGCCAGGTATGATGAGAGTTGGGGACTGCTTGCGGGATGATCTTTCAAGTGTTCGGCTATCCATCAACGTGTCATCTTGTGGTTTCGAGATCCTCGTTGGGGAGGGCAGGGCAGGACTTCCCAACAGTGAGGGGCCCCAAGCTAGGCTAGATGTGGGAAATCAGGACATCCGAAACGCGAAGGGCCGCATCATTGGAAACCCATTTGCATGCCACTTCTCTAACTTACACCTGAAGTCAAACAAACCCTCGGGTCATCGCAGTAGGCTCTATAGTGAGGCGTCTACCAATTTCTACATCTCTGTGCATGTTCACTTCTGATATCGGCCATAGCCGCTCGAGGTCAAACTGCGCTGGAGAGACAGGTAAGGCTGCTGATAGGCGGCTCGCCGCTCCCTTGATAGATGTATAGTGTCCTTTCATGCCACCGAAGCTAGACAGTGTCTCGGTTTTGTTGATATCGTAGCTCAGGGTCCTTGGCAGGCAGCATGTAGCCGGCACATGGTTCAAAGCACGAAAGCATAGTCGGTGGCTCCCCAAAGAGATGTTAAGTTAGGAACAGGTGCAAGTCATGCACGCCTTCCACCATAAGCCCCTGCCCTCATGGGTTGCAACACCCTGGTCCAGACGGCATGAGTGAGGTGGCCGATTGATGGGGATTGGCATGCGCAGAGTGATCATGACATGGGTTCTCACTCAGGGTCAACACTCTGGTACTGGATGACCGTGAGTCTTGTATGTTTCTGACAACAGCCTTTGGTTTTGCATGTTGCGAGATCAGCTCAGCGTGAGAGGGACCCAAATCTACACAAGCTTGTGAAATGTGTTCATCGATAGTCATGAGTCTGCCACAAAAGTTGATTAAGTTAGCTTCTGAGTAGAGATGTCGCAGTAAAGCCCCACCTAGAACTACCTACGAAGCTTCAAGTAGGCTCTGTTCCAGGGCCTGAGCACTTGTCAGCGGCTTTTTTTCCTTCACCTGAGGGGAATGTGTTCCCATATTAGACAGCCCAGGCGCAGCATTGCCCCAAGAGCGGAGAATCGAATAGAATGAATAACAATGAAATGGAAAACGGATGAAACCGGGACGGTACAGTGGTCATGACTTCTGCTTCTTGCTGGACAGCTGGCGACTTGTGTTCGGTGAACGAATGGCTACTACGATAGCAGGGTGCCAACACACGAAGCAAGCACTCTGCCGGAATTAAGCGCGTGGGCCTGGATGACGTACTCGTGGTCGCAGGGAATGCAGGAATCGATCCCTATAGTAGCCAGTGCAGATAATTCTCCAGAATACAGTAGTTTTGTCCTTTGTCTATCTCATGCCTCCATTCCCCACGAACAGTCAGCAAAATGGAAGGTATGTCCAGCATCTCAGCCTTTGGCGCATCCCTCTTCACGCACCAGAGGCAGTTTAGTGTTTGGGTGTAGAGCCCAGCTGTTAGCGCTTTTTTAGAGAATACGTATGGGGGCTGGGTAACACATGAGCAAGCATGCTGTGAGGATCATTTTTACCCTCATGGGTGGTCTTATGGATCCTGCAGCTGTTGTGGTCTTGTGTGGTCTCAGAACCAAGTTTGCACTGGCCATGGATTCCGCGTTCTCAATTAGAGAACCGACAATGAGGGCGGCTTTATTGGCTGCGGCTTCACGAGATCCATAGCCACCTTCCATGCACATGCGTGAAGTTTGCAGCCCTCCCGCAAAACAGAACTATATCGTGATGCCCGGCAGATCTGTTTTCGTCGCCATTGTTGGACCAATTTACTTCTTACATGTTCAGTATTGAGCTCCATGCCCCCAGTCAAGCAACCATACTGCGTTGTCTGTTCGGACAGGCCGCGATTCGAGCAGTACATTCGGGAGAATGTCCTAGACCCTGCGACTCGTCTAAGTCGTGCTTCTCACAGGTGGCCTGGATCCTGATGCGGAATATGCGGCTTGCTCCTATGTAGTGCTCTTACCCCGCGCCCGTGCAGAATCACGTGTGAGGACGCTAAATACTTTCCCTGGAAGCAGGATGGTGACAACCAGCTTCTTTGCCAAATCCTCGGCGGGTCTCACGTCGAGATTCCAAATACGCTCTTTTGTTGTGCTGGCAAAGAGATACATCGCAGAAGCCTGCCAAAGCGACTTTCCCGGCCATGTCCTCAAAACCATGGACCATTGACGTCAAGTGCGGGGGGTAGCACCCTTCACTGATCTTCAAACCTTGCATTTAGATCCCGACAGGGACCTCGAGACTTCAGAAACCATCCAACTAATCCGGTGCCATACAGTAGGGTGAGCTCACCTGAGGCACATGCAAGCACATTCCCTCCTCTCTACGACTTGTACCTGGACCTTGGGTGCGTGTAGGCTTCTGCAAGTTGCCTTTTCGATTTTGGGATCCTGAAGCCGCCAAGCTGTCTCATGAACTACTCAGTAACTACTCATTCTTTCCATGAAGCGACATACTCTGGAACTCATAGGCAAATGAGTCCATCATGTCTGTCAACCTCCTGTGGTGAAAGGTAGTACCGACATGTTGATGGACATGAAGAATCATCCTGAAAGGTCCTCTCCTGTGTGTGAAGTCTTGGAAAGATCCCAGTGCCGCATCTCTTTGCAGCCTGGTCACCTGCCTGTATTGTAATATCACAATAATGTCCATGTTCTTTTCCATGATGTCCTACAATCCGCTCCAGAACCACGTACTATCATCGCGGTGGCCAGGACTCGAAGACAGGACAGTTCCAAGCAGTGGGCGAGATTGGGCGTTCGTTCAGCAAGCTTTGTTATCTGGACCATGCTATGATTTGGGGTAGGGTTTAGAGTATGAAACGTTTTTGGGGCATATTGGAACTCTAAAGGCAGAACAAAGGATTGCATCACGCAGAAATGAGACTCACTAGGTAAGCCCCTGAGTGAATCTAGTAGGTACAGTGTCTCGTCTAAGGGATGGTTCCATTGGACACATGCCTTTTTGAGGGGTCGCATGTAACTCATCCGCTCATCCACTAGCACAGAGATCAACCCCTCTTATCATTGTCAGTCAGACCGAAGCTTCGGCTTCTGTGAAGGTGTGTAGGCATTGACGACACCTCTATCAAACTCTGTATCCCAAAGCCCAATCACTTTCCAATCCATCCAGCTCAGCCCGCTGAGGAGATTGTCCATCTCACTGAACCGATATTGGAGGCCCAGAACATCTGCAACCTGCCTTGTGCAGATGGTGTTCATGTTCGACCATACGCTCTCGTTGCTTACGATTGGTGTTGAGAAAGTCCGGGGAGGGTAGTTCTTGCTTTGTTGCTGAGCTTCTGCTAAGAGCATGTGAGGCTTTCCTGTGCGTGCTGGCATCAAGTGCGTTGAAGATCAACTTGATGCAACTTGCGGCGAAAACCACATAGGAAAGCACCTCTATAGTCACCCTTCACGCAGGTTCGCTGACAAGACCTAACCCAAATACTGCCAAACTCTGCAAATCCTTGCATTTGCAATTTCTTCAGTAACCAACGACAAAAGTCTCCGCATGGTCCCCTCCAGTACTAAGATTAGAGCCGCAGGGCGTGTAGGGACTGACAGATAAACTGTTGAGTTTCGGAGGGGCAATATGCAGATAGCTGCCTTCCCTCAATCCTTGAGCAGTGGCTGGATCCAAGGTGTTGCTACTGAGGAGTTTGCTACTTGGCATGCCAGAGCTGCGGTTACAGCATTTCTCCAAATGCTCTGCCTCTGAGAAATCACATGCCGACTTTTGCAAGATGGAATGCCTTCTGAGTCCTAAAGAGGGGTGCTCCATTTTGACAAGCCTGCGCTTAATATCGCAGAGACGAATGGAGAAGAGCGGGAGCATAAAAAAAAAAAAAAAAAAAAAAAAAAAAAAAAAAAAAAAAAAAAAAAAAAAAAAAAAAAAAAAAAAAAAAAAAAAAAAAAAAAA
>CAJNIZ010011391.1:0-11014 GCA_905231905.1 Symbiodinium pilosum | reverse complement strand
AAATAGAATTATAAAAGATATTCTCTCAAATATTACGTAAATTATAGAGAATTCAATGAGATATATATATAAGATATATAAGAAATATCCTATGAGGTATTATCTATAAAAAAAAATATTTAAGATATATAAAGATAGTATTCTGCAAGATAGTCTATAAGTTATTCTCCTTCCAAAAGTTAGGCAATTAAAATATATATCTAAAATAGATATTCCTTATTACGTAAGTCATAGAAAATCAATAAAATATAAAAATATAAATATTTAATGGAGGCAAGGGAGAATAGTATATATTTATATCAAATAATTATTTATTATTTTCAGAATCAAATATCAAATAAAAGAATATCTTTCTTTAGAAAAAAATAGAATCATAAGCATTCCAAAAAAATCGAAAAATCATCTAAAAATTTCAATCAAGAAATTTGAAATAAAATAAATATTTCTCAAATATATAAGAAAATATGAATTTAAATATAAAATATTATTGAAATATAATAGAGAAATAGAAAGAAGATAAATAGAATTATCTAGTCGAATATAAATATATAAGTATCTAGATAGAATCAAAAAATAAATCCAAATAGAAATATATAGAGATTTAAATCCGTATTTAAATAATCAGCTATATATAATTGATAGATAGGCAGCTATCTAAGCAGAAATAAATAAAGACCGATCGATATAGAGAGAAGCGAACAGACAGAGACCGATCGATAACAGATAGATGAATAGATTGATTGACTGACGAGACAGAGACTGTTTGACAGACGGCAACAAACAGACACAGACTGCTAGACAGGCAAACAGACAGACACAAACAACAGGCAGACAGACAAACAGAAAGACAGACAGATAAATACAAACAGTGCGACATGCAGAGAGACAGATAGACAGGAAGCGAAAGACAAACGTAGGACAGACAAACAAACAGAGACGGGCAACAGACAGACAGATAGACAGACAGTTAGCCAGACAGATAGACAGACAGACAGATTTGACTTTGACGCTTTGCGTGGTCTGTGCTACGGTGAACATAGCCCAGCAATTGCGACAGACAGACAGGCAGACAGACAAACAGACAAAAAAACAGAGACGGACAACAGACACACAGACAAACAGAGACAGATAAAGACAGGCAGAGAGACAGGCAGAGAGACAGACAGACAGACAGACAGACAAACAGACACTTACAAGTCGGACTACTTTTGGGCCCAAGCGCGCTTCAGGAGTGAGTGTCTCGGTTGTGCAAAAGGGAACGTGCTCAGAATCTCACTCCGCTCACGTTCTTGGCTGCACTGTACAGTGCAAAACTCATCTGCTGCAGTCCTGGCAGCACCTCATCTGTCTCACTCGCACGTTGCGAATGTGAGGACAATTTCTGTCCTTGCGCCAGGTCCTACCTGTCGAGGTAGTGGCATAGAGGTCCATCCCATTCGGGTCCATGCCTTGAAATCGCAACAGATCACGATTGAGGCGTCCTATTGTTTCGATATGATTGTCACGCAGGCCTCTCAGAACACGAACTTCATCGTAGACGGCTCGCTCACTCTCTGTCAGCTCCCTGACCTTGTCCTCAAGAGCTCGGATGTGCTCCAGTGCCCAGTTGGAGACGAGCACGGCGCTGTCATCCACATGTCTGAAAGAGACTGCGTCGTGCTGGGTCACTGGAAGAGGAGGTGGCACATCTGCCTGAACATAGGCATCAGCAGCATCTGGACGATCGTCAACATCGTCATCATAGTTGAGGTTCGAGGCATCAACGTCCATTGGAGACTGATCCTCGGATCCGGGGTCTTCTCCGGCAGGAGGTGTCGCTCGGCGTGAGCACATTCGTTGCCACCAGTAACGAGCAAAACCCCAGAGGAGCCATTCAGTTGAAAGCACCAGTGCCACGAACGTCAAAAGGGACCGGTTGTCGTCCGCCTCGGAAGCCGCTGAAGAAGTAGAGGTCGTAGTACTCGTAGACGTCGAGTCCGTGCTGGTTGTAGCCGCCGCCGTGGATGTTGTAGCCGCCAAGGTCGCCAGGAAGAAGAAACAGGTAGCCCGTGATGAGGAGGACCGTGAGGCACACCACAAAGCCGTAGTCAGGGCGCCAACTTCACGAATCAGCTCTTTGTCTGTGAGGTCAAGGTGATGCTCTTCTACCTGGGCCATGAATGGCAAGGTGCGCAAAGTGATTGCATGCTTCTCCTCGTTGAAGAACGAAACCGTCCCGGAAGACAGAAGCTGCATCATCGGCGGAGCAACCATGCTCTTAGTGAGAGCATCCGCAGTCATCGATGCGGTCGGAACCAAGCCAATCCAGCGCAGGCGTTGAGCCATACGAGCTTCTCTCAAGGCAAGGACATACAACCGCTGTCCTTTATCCTGTGTGATGCCGCGGTCCCCGGAAGCCAGTTCATAAAGGTCGCGACAATCACCCAGGTCGTCGATGGGCAGCTGCCGAACACCACGTTCCTGAACAGCAAGAAGAGAGTGGATGCTGGGCTTCGGAACGTACAACAGCTCGGCCAATCTAACGGTCACCAAGGACGCTGCTTCGAGGCCTGAGATAGCCGCCAATGTTTCAGCATGGCTGGTTGAATAGGAAACCCGCTTCGCTTTGGCCCCATGAGCCCACAGCACGTGAACTGTGCCTCCGAGGAGTCGAGCTTCATCGTTGGACAGGACGTGCTCGTACTCAGTGAGGTTCTGGAGCTTGTCCTCGGCCAGGACGACAAGAATGCCTTCTTGAGCATAATGACGGACATTCCCAGCCGCTGAGCTGTCATGGATGCACATCACTCGAAGGGGGCCGCGGAGTTTCCTGAAGATCAAACCCAGATTGGGTTCCACTGATTGAGCACGCTCGACGGTGTTATTGGCCTGCCTCAGATGTGCAACCTTTGCACGAGTCACTTGAGTTTGCAGCAGGCACACATCTGCCACCAAATCTAACCGCGTGGCAGTTAGCCAAAGCAGTGCTCCGAGTATCGAGCGGAACGACGTCACCTCGGCAGGGGCGAGGTCTTCTTGATCCTTGCGGCTAGCAGGAATCACCGCCGGCTTGAGCTTCTTGCAGAAGTCATCGTGGGTCATGCGGAAGCCGTCCGGTATCTTGGAGTACTGAACACCGCAATGAACGAAGGGAAGAGTTTGCCGAGTCACCTTGCCAAACTTCTCCATCAGTAGCTTGTGCTGCTGAGTCAGCTACTCGTGTTTGGCTCCGGCACCGCAGTCGTCGACATGTGTAGTCACAATGGCCTTGAGTTTGCTTCCCTCCTTCCAGTAGAACAGGTTCTCATCCAGGAGACTAGCACGCCCGCCTTGTTCCTCGAAGTGACCATGAAGACAAAGCTGCCAGGCCAGGGGAGCATCATTCAGCCCATAGATCGGCTTCAGACAGAAGAGAACGTACTCGTGGGTCTTGGAGAGATCGATACAAAAGGAGGAGCTGAAGTTGCCCAGGTGCCTCCACACGTTCGCTGGAGCCATCACCGCCACACGACGGACTGGAGTAGTGATGCCCTTGGACTGGAGGATCTCACGAACCTTGTCGAAGGACAGGCCTTTTAGGAAGGCCCCACTAACGTCCCACGATTCGATCTCCCACGAGGAGTTTGCCGCGGTGCTGAGGAGCATGCGCTGAGAAAGTCTGGTTGCTGTTGTCGAGCGTGTCGACAGCAATTCCTTTTGGCTGTCAAAGCAGCCACGGGCGCACAGGCGACTCTTCACCCGCCGGCTGCCATCTGGCACGCGCTTCCACTTCCGAATCCACACTGAGTCTATCAGAACAATCTCCTCGGTCAAGGAGTTGATGCGCATTTTCCGGAAGCTGCCCGTGTCCACGAATTGCTTTATCTCAGACGCATCGGATTCCTCCACCAGGGGCCAAATGCCGTACACTTCATCCTCAGCGATGTTATCTACATCGTCATCCGTCTTGTACACTTCCCCGTGCAGGAGGTCCGCGAACACAGTCTCTTGGCATTTGCCTGGCCAAACGAACAGATGGTTGTGAGTCACGAACTCCTTCTTGGATTTCTCAAAGACTCGGCTCATGTAGATGTCCCATTGAGCCATGGCAAAGTGATTGTCAGGAGCTTGCCAGCTCGAAGGGAACTCCAGAGGGACCTTCTGAGTGCGGTGCATGAGCCAGTAGAGGTTGATGAGGTTGTGCTGGGTACGGTTGACCACCTTCTCTGAGTAAAGGTAATTGACTAAGTTCTCCAGCTTGCTCTTCTTGGCCTCTGGACCGAGGGTGACCATCCGAGTCTCAGGTCCCTTGCGTTTCTCTCCCGAGCTCGTGGAAGAAGGGGCGACAGCCTCGATGTCCACATCCATGGAGTTATCCGCTGAACTGCGGATCGGAGAGGAAGGTCTTGCGGAGGAATCTACCTCCATGGGCTGTGCCTCATCCAGCGCTCCTTCGGACGGTATCACCTTCATCTTGGAGGCCGGCTCATACGCCACGTTCACAGAGTAGAAGACGTAGATGAAGGGAAGCTGGTGAATGTCATGAGCAGTGACCTTCTTCATGGCCAAGGGGGTGTCCTTGTCTCCAGAACAGAAGAACTCCAGATGATCCTTTCGGAGGATGGATCACTCGTACACCTTGGCCCAGAATGGCGCCACCAACGTTGTGGTTCGACAGAGCCTTTCCAAGTGACACAATCTTCGCCCACGCGTCGGAGTAGGAGAGGGAACTCGAAGAGGCCCGGCGCCAGGAAGTGCAGTGGTTGGATATCTCAGGAACCCATCCAACAATCACAGCCTTGTGAGGAGAGAGCTTCACCACCATGGCCTGCAACCACTGGAAGTCGGTGGTTTGCTCGCCGTCCATGACCAGGAACACTCCCGGTGTATGTGGCCTGACGCGCCGCAAGCTCACCAAGTAAGGCCGCCCTTGATACGTGAGGATCGCCGTGCCCTCGTCCTTATCGAGCCGAAGCAAGGTTGCGGGTCCGCGCCAGCCAACATCGCCTTGAGCCTCTCGGTAGAAGTCAATCGTAGAGGTGCCCGGAACCAGGATGTTGGTGTCCAGCTGATGCGGCCTGGTGCGCCCGGCTCGTGCGATCCTGTCTTCGGCCACCGCACGTTGAACCATGGAGAGCGAAAGCTGTCTTATTCGAAGAGCCTTCTCAAACGGGGTGATGTCAGTTTGAAGAACCCCAGCCACGGCCGTGATGTTGTTGTTGTCCTCCTGATAGAACGGGCGAGGAAGGATTCCGAAGACAGCCATGGATGGCGTGGCCCCGTTATAGTTTAGGCTCTGGTTGTGCGACATCACCGACTCCGCTCACCTGGCGTCAGACGAAGCCCCTGACGGTCGAGCTCGGCAGCCAACTTGAGCACTGTGATTTCCACCAATCCTATGCGCCTTTCTACTAATCCTGTTCCAGTATGTTGCTTGCCTGCGGCGCCTGAGGTTGTGCCCTTCGGCACTCGCTCTATCGAAAACCTCTCCAATTCTCGACCTGCAGCATGACTCATGAGACTGGACTCTTGATCAAGCACAATTTGGTGAGGAGGGCCGAACACCACGAACCATGAGTCCAGCATCTTGGAGAGCAGGTGGCCGTACTCGCGGCTCTCGACGTCGGTGGCCACCTTGTATCGCGTTGCCTCGTCCACCATGAGAAGGATCCAGACCTCTTGGCACTGAAACAAATCCAGCTGAACCCGCTGATTGAAAGATCCAGCATGAGATCTGATCTTGACCTGGGGACGGTTAGGCATGCGAACGTACTTTCTGCAGATGCTGCAGTTCATAACAGCTTCCTCAGCCAAGGGAAGGATGTCAGAGGAGAGTCCCGCACGCAGCAACATATTTTTAAAATCGCCAATCGGGCAGTGGTAGAAGCGCTCGTGCAAACCCAGCAACAGCCGCTTTGCCATCTGAGGGTCCTTCGACACGATGTCACTCTGCAGCCTCTTGTAGACCTTCTTGAAATCGAACAGGGGCTTGAGCACTTTCTCTTCTTCATCCGGTCGAACTGCTTTGAATTCTTCTTCCTCGGCCTGATCTGGTTCCTCTTCCATGGCTCCATCTTCGTTCCAGGGACGTATGTCGTCTTCTGATGCCGGTGCCGCCGCTGGTGGTGCCGGAGGTCTCTCCATCGAAGAAGCACTCGGCTTGATTCGCGATGAAGACGAGGTCAAAGGTGTAGGAGCCGCAGACGAGGAAGGATCCACCTGCCCATCATTTTCTTTTTCGACCGGAGACGAGGCTGCAGCAGAACGGCCGCCAGCGCGGTCCACCCGCGCATCCGCAGGCCCATAGCCAAAAACATGAACATGCCAGTCAGCTTCTTCAACGGCAGCGTGCAGCTGAGAGTGAGACATGAGACGCATGTCCTCTGGCGCCTGCACGTGCCAAGATTTGAGGCTACCGCGAATGAGCTGCCGAATGGGCGCACAGGAGGAAGACAAGTAGGGATCAGGAACCTTCCGCCGCCATGGCCGCAGCGAACACAGCACACCCAGAACTTGAAGGTCAGGCGCAAAGATATCTTGAAAAATCCGAAGAAGAACCGGATCGTCAAGCCAGTGATCATAGTCCGCGCCGGTGGCCTCAGAAAAGATGCCGATGCAGGACTGGATGAACTGGACCAACGCGGCCTTGAGGTACAACCGCTTCTCGGGCGCGAAACTGACCGTGGCGTCCAAGGACAGGGCAATCATGCTGTAGTCGCCACTGCGAGCCAACATTTTGAAGGGACCCGTTGGATCCTCAAGATCACCGACAGTCAAACGCGAAGGAGGTTCCGAAGATGTTGATGTCGCAGGTGATGGTAGTACTGGAGGTGTCGCCCGTGAGGCGCGAATGGCTGGCTGGCCCATGCGACATTCACCAGGGACAAAGGTGTGCTCGATATGAGCTGGACAGCCACGACCAAGTTGACATGGCTGGCAGGAGTAGTACTGCTCGTGCAACCAGAACAAGGATCGCGGCCATGTCTTCCGTGATGTTGCACCATCGGCCCGCAGGAGTGTCCAAAGATCTTGACCGAAGGCATGACAAAACCGCTTGGGATAGACGGCTGCCAAGGCTGTGCGATTACAGCCATTCCATCTTCCTTGGAGAACACCATGAGGACGGCCCTTGTGACCATTACAGCGCTTGCGGATGTGCTTCCAAGGACGGTTACTCAAGAAACCCGTGGCCTTGCGCACGGGTCGCCCTGTTTCATCTTGTGCACCCAGCATGCATTGGTCAAAGCGTTGAAGACGAACTCCTTCGTGGTTTAGAAGTCGAGCCATGGGACTGGACTTGAACATGTCCGAGCCGAAAGGCTGTTCCGTGGTAAAAGCTCGTCCTTGGTCATGTTGCCACAGCATGTTGTCGTGAAGGAACTCCAAGGTTGGCAGTTCGCGGTTCCGATCTTCCAGTCGCTTAACAGGATCTTTGTTGGAAGAAGCGACTGACCAAGGACCACAGCTCGGCGCACCGAAGAGCATGTCCGGCTTGAACTCCGTCAGGCATTCATGTAGAAGACGTTGATGAGGAGGATGCGCAAGGTCCCAGCCGTATCGATAGTCAACCGGAAAGCCGACGATGAAGTTCGCCATCAGCAGAAGCAAACTCAGTCTTCCCGAGCCGGAACACCATTCCCAGAATTGGAAACACAGACCGCGTTCCTTCGCAGCCGCCATCCAAGACTTCACATTCTTGGGTGTGATTGGCCTCCGACCTGTCTTGGTGTAGAACTCCTCCGGAATCGCCTTGTAGTACCTCTTGGACTGCTCCTTGCGGTCGTCATCCCAGTGATCTGGAAAAGAGTCGCCATCGTAGTTCGGGAAGAGCTCTGGCGCCATCGAAACAGACGGCAGTGAAGTGGTCGATGCCATAGTGATCGGAACCGGTTCCAGCCTTTCAGGGCAAAGTCGAACGCGAGTGCGACCAGTCCACAGATAGCAAAGGTCTCTGTTGGGATTGGTGGATGTGATCCAGTCATCTTCCAGGACACGACTCGATCCCTTCTGTCTCACAGGTTTGAGCTCGGTGATCCTAGAGCCCAGCACTCTTGTCTCGGAGACAGGGCAGTCAAGAGCACACTTTGGACTGAAGAGAATGCGACGTGGAACCCGATGATGTCGGACCAGGTAGTTGCCCTCGATGGTCCAGGTGTCGCATAGTGCCATGCTCTGATCGTCCAAGAATGGCTTGCCTGACCTGACCCTGGTCGCTTGATGCCTTATCTGAAGATGCCCTGAACTGGTAGTGCATGATGTCTCTGGCTCGGAGTCTGGAGATGTGATCGATGCTGTTCTGGTAGTGCAGAGGGTCTCTGGCTCGGAGTCTGGAGATGTGATCGATGCTGTTCTGGTAGCGCCGATGGTCTCTGGCTCGGAGTCTGGAGATGTGATCGATGCTGTTCTGGTAGCGCAGAGGGTCTCTGGTTTGGAGTCTGGAAATGTGGTTGATGCTGCCGTGGTAGTGCCTGGAGTCTCTTCCGAGGATTTCACAGCTTCCTTCAAAGTAGGTGCCAAAGAAGCATCCTGAGGTAAGTACCGCTCACGTTCCCGGCTAGGAAGCTCCAGGAAACAGTGTCTGACATCAGGCCAGCGCTTGTAGATCTCACTGGCCCACAACGTCATGTGGTTGTCCACGTCGCTCACCGTCTCCTTGGAGAGCTCCCGAGGGTCATCCACGGGTAGCAGGTAGTGACCGCTATCAGTGAGAAGCAATCGAAGGTAGCACCATTCACTTGCATCAACATCCTTCTTCCGATGTCCATTCTCTTGAAGTTTACTGGAGCGAACAACCAGGCAGCCATCGCCGTTGCTAAACCAATCTGTCAAGATCGAAGCCTGTTGCCGTCGTAGAGCAGGATTCGAGAGCAGAGCAGGACAAAGCGAGCCTTCGCCGCCGAGGACATCCGCAGAGAAGGACCCGTGAGCTCCTGAGAAGCTCAAGCTCAAGGGAAGGTTCACCACGCCCAACGTAGTCTCCGGAGTGCCGTTGATTCCAGACACATTGTTGGACTTCTCGTAGTTCCAAGAAATATCTCCTTGTTGGTCAGGAGGAAGGCATGAGATGAGATCTCGAAGAGTCTCGGATCCAATGAGGCCCGAAGCTGCCCCGGGATCCACCAGCAGACCTCGCCGTTTCTCGCCCAGCACCGTGTGATAGCTGAGAGACTCGTGGTACACTGCCGAGGCAAAGGTGAAGTCCAGGCGCTTGGCAGTCGTGGCCGCCGTGGAGGAGGTCGATGGATCCTCAGCATCCTCAGCCGAGGTTTCCTGAGCTCGGTGTCGCCCAAGGCGAATGACAGGCTCGTCATCATTGTCCAGTCGAAAGTGTACGGTCTTCACCTTGTTCTTTGGAGGAGAAATCTGTGGCTTGCTTTCTCCAAAGCTCTGTGTCAAAGTTTTCTCTGCAAAGCCGTAGTAACCTTTGCCTTTGGAAGACCAGCCGCGAGGAGCCCATCGCTTGCCCTTGGACTTGGATTTGCCATAGCCTTTCTGGCCCTTGTAGCCACTTCCACCGAAGCTTTTGTTGCCATAGCCTTTGCCGCCTCCATAGCCTTTGCTGCCATAGCCTTTGCCGGATGATCTGCCCTTGCCTCCAGACTTGCCACCGCCATTCACCGGACAGGACGAGGCCGAATGCCAGCGGGAGCCACAGATCGAGCAGCCAAAGCCCTTGCCTTTTCCTCCCTTCATGGGAAAGCTCTCTTGCGCTGTCGAGGTTGTCGTAGAAGACGCGGGTCCACCGCTGTCCATTCCAGAGGCTTCCTCACCTTCCTTCTCAGGACTGTGCCATTGCTCGTCCTCTGCGTCCTCGCCGTACCACTGGCCTTGCTCATAGTCCTCCTCGTACTCGCCGTACCAGTCATCATACATCTCCTGATAGTCGGACATCCATGACCAGTCCTCCTCTGCCCAGTACACGTCGCCCCATTCAGCTTCTGGGAGGTAACCTTCTTCCCAGGCGTCGTCGTCCTGGTAGAAGTGATCGCTGTCGTTGCTGCGATTCACCAAGCGAAGAGCCAGGGCCTTCGCCTCTTGAAATCGCCGAAGGTCTCCTTGAAGCTGAAGCTTGATATCCTCAACGAACTTCTGAGGAAGCCCGGCGCCGCGGAAGAAGAGGTAAAACTTCCCCACATCATTGATCTCCAGGCCGGCGCGTGTCACCGCTTCCTCCATGCGAATCTCCCACTCAATGGCGTACTCCGGGAAAGTAAGCTTGCCCCGCCGGAATTCCATCAGATCTTCGATGGATTTCGACACCAGGTCTTGATCTGACATTCCAAAGGCTTCCCTCAACGAGTTGCAGAGAGCCTGTACCCCAGACGGTATCGCGTGTTGGAGAATCAGTGCCGGGTTGGCCGGAACTCGCACTTCTTCGACTGAAAGACGGACTAAGGCGTCGGAGCCGACGTCCGTGCCGCCGTCCGGGCGGCGCAGCCGTAGCTGCATGCCCAGCCGCTGTGCCTTGCCTTGCAGGCGTCCAGCCACCAACGGACCAACCATGGTGTCATCTCCTTCATATATCCGATACCAAAGCTTCAATCGTTCGAAGAACAATCGCAGCGGGTAATCGGGGATTCCTGGAGCCCAACCGGGCGGTACCTCACGACGAAATTCGTGAAGCGGGATACCGCCTCCGCTTCCAGGACCGGAGCCATCTGCCATCTTCACGTGGGAGAAGCCGGTCGCGTTGAGGTAGCACTGAGTCTCGCGGAACAGGAGCACCTGCTGGTCGAGGTAGTCGAGCTGCACGTGGTGCTTCTGGTCCGCAACCTTGATCAACTCCTGAAGCGTGCAGGCTTGAAACACAGAAAGCTCGTAGTGCTTGGGAAGGCCGTCGAGGCCGTCTTCAGGGAAGAAGTTTCTTGAAAAGATCTTGCCCTGGATCGAATTTTCTTTCTGGTTGAGGGACAGAGCGATGTCCTTGTTGGGCTTCCACAACCAGGCTTGAACGAAGAAACGTAGAAAAATCGTGGTGTTGACAATCGTGAACTCAAGAAGAAGTAGAGCCGCGGAGAAAGCAGCTCTAAGGCAGGGCCTTCAGCAGCCTATGGCG
>CAJNIZ010011388.1:0-11020 GCA_905231905.1 Symbiodinium pilosum | reverse complement strand
CTTAGGCTTGAGGGTTCAGGGTTTCGGTGTCGGGCATAGGTGAACCAATTACCACATGGGGTATAAAATTACAATCGTACTTGCAAGAGTCTAAATGGATATTCAATAGATCTTCCATCTTGGTACACTTTGTGAAGTCTGGGGTTACGAATACTACTGTCATGGATGAGAAAACCTGCTTATGAAGGGTCAATGTACGGCTGACCCTAAACCCTAAACCCTAAATCCTAAACCCTAGCTCCAAGGTCCTTCTAAGTAGGCTGGGATTTGGGGTTAGGGTAGGGTTCAGGACACAATGACCCTTCCCCTCATAGACCTGCCTTGAAGGACGTTCTTCTGATCTCGCTGTTGTTTTTGCTTTTTGTCGTGTTTTTTTGGTGCCCGTGAACGGTTTGCTAGCTTCACCCAATCCCGAAGCAACAGGCCCTACGAATCAAACCGCAGACAACCATAAAGCCTTCAAGATCGCTGAAAGCCCCAAGCGTCGAAGCCCAAAAGCCCCGAGATTCACAGGCCTGGTGTGAGAGGTTTGGTGTTGGACAAGTCAGGGTTTAGGAGTTCAGGGTTTGGAGTTCAGAGTTTGGATCTCCAAAGCATGGTACGGTTGCTGACCATGTTACGTGTGCTTCAAAGCTATAGTCCCCTTTAAGTAGCTAGAATATGGCTTTGGGTATATAATACAAAAGATCTCCATATACCCCATATTCTATCTACTTAAGGGAGACTGTGACTATAGACCTTGCCACCCGAGTACGCGCCAATTGTTTCGCAGCGTTGCAACTCTGATGTCGCTCGAAACGGATCGCTCGAAACTCCGAACCCTAAACCCTGAGCAATCGACGCAGACTCCAAGCCCTAGAACTGCAGCACACCTCCTAAAACAAGGAAGCCGTTGCGCGGTTTGGGGTTTAGGGTTGGGGTTTAGGGTTTAGGGTTAGGCTTTAGGGTTTAAGGTCATCGCCAACAGTAGCACCAGCCTAAATCCAAGTCAGAATCCTTGAGCCTACATTCAACCACTTGGCAAACTGTGACCAAAGGGGTCAATCCAGGGCTCACAGAATCTCAGGATCTGAGCCCAATTTGAAACCTAGATCCTGAATCCGGGACCCCAAACTTCAAATCGCAAATTGTCTCTTAATTCTTCGCAAGCCCTGAACCCTAAACCTCTAATTCATAAACCCCAAACTAAACCCATTCCCTAGCATTTCTGATGCACACCTCCCAGTCGTGGGGCGTGCTGTACAGTAACCAAAGCTTTCATCAAAGGCCTTCATCATCAAAGCGCTAAGGCTAGAATTTCTAAGGTATTGGTTGGGTCATTCTCCTTACAATAACTGTTCTGTTCTTGGGCTGCTATAAATCCTCTTGACCATTGTGGAAACACTGTAAGGGGAATGAACCCTAAACCCTAAACCCTATTTCTACCCATATCAACACATCCCCGGGCTGCTGGCAAGGAATCTGAGTTAAGTTACTATACTAAATATACTCCATGACATACCCATATTCTGGCAACTTAAACCCTAACTCCTAAACCCTACATGCTATACACCCGTAAGTAACTTCATTTGGGGGATTGACAAAATTATGGTCCTTTTTGGGGTCCCCTTAAATTAGGCCCCGTATTAAAATCGGGATCCCAAAAAAGGACCATAATTTTGACAATCCCCCATTTATGTTTCTTAACAGCACCCCCCCACATTAAGCCAAGATAGGCGTCGACCACAATAGGCTCCTCGGCTGCTGGTTCAGCAGGAGCCTGTTTAGGGTTTTAGGGTTTAGGGTTTAGGGTTCTCCAAAAGGGGGTGCCCTTGGGATCTGCAGGGATAACAAGTAGTTTTCGTAAATGAGTTTCAGGGTTGAGGGTTTAACGTTTCTGTTCAGGGGCCAGGGTTTATGGGACCTAGTCACCAGTTTTAACTTTGGGTCTAGGGTTTAAGGTTACATAAGGGTCTAGGGCTTTGGGTTAAAACCATACTACTTGAAATTGGGGGAAACCCTGTACAAGGCAGATAGAAGGGGTTGTAAGCCCGGTTATATTACAAGCCCATTTCTACGCTTTCACTGAGTCCCGTAAATCTTCAAGTGAGCATGGTTTGGTGTATGGGGTTTAGCGGCTACTGTGAACTGATACAAGGTCTTGGGGACCGCTATACTACAATAACGTGAAATCTTCGGGCTTCGACATGCCCTACCTAGACCCTCCAATGTAGTACCTTTTTGGTAGCCTTAATAAGAGTCCTAACCAGAAAACCATACCAAACCCAAAAAAGGAACTACATCGGAGGTTCCAGGTAACCCATAAACCCTGAACCTACACCCTGGGTCTCTCTTGGATTGTCGATAGAGCCGCCCACAGGGCCTACAACCGCCTGTAACTGAAGGTCAAAGTACCGAATACTCCACCACTTGGGATTTGGTGACTTGTAATTGTACTGAAAGAATGTACTGCAGTAGCACAGGAATGTACTGCAATCCTAGACCTGCAATATGTTCGATAATACAGCAAAAATGAAAAACAATTCCTATGAAGACACCCTAAACCCTAAATCCTGAACCCTAAACCCTAAATCCTAAACCCTAAACCCCCAGAAAATGTGCTAGGACCCTGAGGAGATGGCATGGACTAGGAACTCAATCTTCTGTCTACAGGGGAGGACCGGATCTCCTGTAGGGTTTAGGGTTTAGGGCTTTGGGGTTAGGGTTTAGGGCTTTGGGGTTTAGGGTTTAGGGTTTAGGGTTTAGGGTTTAGGGCTTTGCGGTTTAGGGTTTAGGGTTTAGGGCTTTGGGGCGTCTGATTTTTAGGAGACGGGCAAGCCCTCTACCTCACACCTTGCAACCCATTTTGAATCTTCAAGCTTCAACCAGACACCCCAAAACCCTGCACCACAAAGCACTCGAGAGTTCCGCGTTTGTCTTCAGGACTTAAGGTTAAGGGCGAAGGCACTCCCTGATAATCCCTGATACCCCAAACCCCTAAACTGAAACCCTGAACCCAAAACATGAAGTGCATCTCATTGAGCTTCAAATGCCCGCTATCCTGCCCTAGGCGTTGGTTTCAGGATTAGGGTTTAGGGTTTAGGAGTTTAGAGTTTGTTTAAACAACCCTTCGGACTTTTCGTCTGCCCGGCTCGGCAAAAGGTTCTCTTTACGTACATTCAAAAAGACTAGAGTTTAGAGTTTAGGGCTTGGGGGTTTACGATTTAGGGCTTTGGAGTTGGGGCATGGGGTTTAGGCTCGAGATTTGGGGCCTCGGGTTTCTTATTTCAGGGGGCCCAAAGGGGGGATTGTTGGGGGGCTCAGGGGCGCCCTATTGGACATGTCAGAAACTCCATATAAGATCAATCAACGCTTGACGGCCAGGTTGCGCCAGTAAGGGTTCGAGGTTCTAGAGGGGAGAGTGCAAACTCTAAAATGAAGCCAGCTAGTGGGGGCTATAAGTATGTTTGTAAGCCCGAGTACAAGTAGTTACTAAGTTCCATGAACCTCCAAGTGAGGCATAATCTAAACTCCTAGTATCCACATTCATAACCCGTAAAGTAGTCCCCTATATAATCCCCTATATAACCCCTATTAAGGAGTTTAGACTATAGCTCAAGTAAGAGCTCAAGTAAGGATGTGAGAGTGCGGGACTCCATGACAACTTTTTTCGTCCAGCCTGTGATGCGAAAATCTCTCGTCTGCATTCTGAGCTCAAGAAGGTCCCCAAATGGCGGTTTCCTGAAACACCTTAACTTGCACTACCTAGTTGCAAACATTCCATACCCTATATGCTGAACCCTAAACCCCTAAACCCTAAACCCTAAACCCTTACCCAAGACTGTGAACACCAAAAGATTGAACGATCAGACTTTCTTTAACTCCAAAGCCCCCAAACTACGGACCCTATAACTATGAGGTCTAGAGTTTAGGGTTCAGGGTTCAGGGTCTAAGTTTGGAGGGCTGGGCTAGGAAGCTTCAGACTGTTAACCCTAAACCCTAAACCCTGTTAAGTAAACAAGTAAGTTGGAAGTTCTTCCGCAATACAACTCAGTCAGGCCATCATCCAAGTTCTAGGTGTTGAGTCAGGACCAGTCTTCGAGGTTTAGAGTTTAGGGCTTTAGGGTTTAGGGTTTAAGGTTCCTATGAGGAGGCCACATGTTGGGTGAACCTCGCCCAAAACCTTCAGGCACAGGACTCTTTAATCCCTGTATGAGTGATGTTTTCGTGGTGCTTGAATCCAGTAATGTTACATACTTCAAGTAGACTACTGTAATTTTCAAAAGGTCTCCCCCAAACCCTGAGCCCTTAACCCTGGACCCCTTAACTCAAAAACCCAAATCCCAGAAACCCTAAGCCCTTAACCCCAAACCCTTAACCCTAAGCCCCAAATCCTGAACCCTAAACCCCAAAACCTACACCCCAAGCCCTAAACCCAGAAAAGCCTAAACCCCAAGCCCCAAAACAGTAACTCTAAACCCTAAACCCCCAAAAACCTAAACCCTATACCCTAAACCCAAAAATCTAAACCCTAAACGCGAAAAACAAAGACCCTAAGCCCCGAACCCCAGGGATGAAGCCCGAACTTTCCCTGCTTGGACGCGGCGATCGGAGTTTTATAGGAGATCTGAAGGGGGTGTATAGGGGCTAAATAGGGGTTATTGTAGCGAAACGTCACTTCCTCCATTTGGAGACATTCATGTCAGTGGCTCCATACCTCCTGAAAAGGCGGCATAAGTTGTTGTCTGACAGTCTCCTTCAGCTTTAGGGTTCAGGGTTTAGGGTTTAGGGTTCAGGGTTTAGGGTTACGTGGGTCAAGGGTGTAGGGTTTAGGGTTGTGTGGAACTCGCGAAGAGCGAAGATGCAGGTGATCAACTCAAAGATTCAGAAAAAAAAAACTGCTTCTGGTAATGACAAGTTTGAGGTCCTCGTATTTAGGCGTAGAACGAGGTCTGTGTGTGCTTGACGGTTTCTAGACTCTAAACCTTAAGCCCTAAACCCTGAACCTTAAACTTAAACCTTAAACCATAAGCTCCGAAGCCCCCCTGGGTTGCAAAAAGATGAAGGCTGCATGTTTCACTTAGTAATAGGAGTCTAGGCTTGAGGGCAAGGTCTACTTCGGAACAGGGGGTTTAGGGTTGAGGGTTTATGGTGGGGGGATGTGCAGGATAGGCAAAATATCATCCAAGAATAAGAAGACCGTAAAACTCTGAGCCCTACATGTCCAGGGAATTTATACCCTACCTAACCCTAGACCCTAACCCAGCTATTTCTTGGGCAACTACCCTAAACCCTAAACCCTAAACCTTAAAGGACTACATCCTAAATCCTCAACCTTACAGGTACAGTTACAGTTACTATGCCCGGGCCCTCCGCGTACACCTCCAATTTCTTCAACTCAGGCGCTTTAGGGTTCAGATCTTAGGGCTTAGGTTTGGCTCAGGGTTTAGGATTTAGGGTTTAGGGCTTCGGCCTTGGGGTTTCGGGTTTAGGTTTTAAGGTTTAGTTTGGGTTTGGGGTCATAAATTGCGAAACCTAAGCAGTCAAATCTATGCTCTGGAGATAAGAAAACAGGTAGCGGAGCCAGCATCACAGACCTAAACGCACAGCCCGCTACTGGAGCTGTCAAGTGCTTTGCGTGGTGTCTGGTCTGGTTTGCGGTTTAAAGTTTAGGTTTAGCGCTTAGGGTTCAGGGTTCAGGGTGTAGGGTTTGAGGTTTCTTTGCTTCCTATTTCATGTGGTTTAGGGTCTAGGGTTTGTATAGAGTTCAGGTCTTTCGGCATAGTACTGGATAAGTACATCTCCTCACTCCTTTGGGGGGTTTGGCATGACGAAGTCCAGGCATCATAACCAAAAATGACTCAGTGCAGGGTTCAGGGTCCCTGAACCTTCAACCCCATGCAAAGCAAGTAAGTGGAGCAAGGTGTACCTGTAGATACTTGACCCTAAACCCACACCCTAAACAAGAATTGAATGCTTTTTAATTCATGCTATTGCAAGTTTAGCCGTATTTTTCCTAAATCTCAATTGTAGTTCATTCGCTTTCAATTGATTTCAAACGGAACTTGATTCGATTTTAATTGAGTTTGAGAGGATTTCAGATTAGATTTCAATGGATTTTGAAGGGATTTCAAGTCAATTCCAACTGTCTATTAGAAATCTAGCTAGATTTCAATTGGATTTAAATGGATTTCAGTTCGATTTCAATTGATTCTAAATTAGCCTTCACTTGGTTTGGAACGGATTTAAATTAGAGTTCAATTGATGTTTTAAAACGAGTTTAATTCGATTTCAATTCATGTTTAATAGAATTCGAATTAAAATTGAACTTAAAAGAAAATTTAGCTCAGCTTTCCATTTATTTGAAAAGGATTTTAAATCGACTTCAAGTGATTCTTAACGGAATTCTAACTAAACGTCATTTGATTTTTTAAGTGGTTCTAATTCAATTTGAATTGATTTTAACAGGAGTTTAAATTAGATTTGACATCATGTCAATAGACTTCTAGTTCGATTTCAATAAATAGGTGATTCATGATTCAATTTCATTCATTAATTTATCTAA
Organism: Symbiodinium pilosum; assembly: GCA_905231905.1. NCBI lineage: Eukaryota > Dinophyceae > Suessiales > Symbiodiniaceae > Symbiodinium > Symbiodinium pilosum. The sequence continues at coordinate 4,476 of CAJNIZ010011388.1, read as the reverse complement.
TTAACGATTCATTTTCCATGAATTTAACCGGATTTTAAAGGCAGCCCTATCTAATTCCTTCAATAAAACCCCCTTTAAGAATTGTTCGGTGCACGGATTGTTTAATATCAGGGGGGCGCGATTAATCAGCAGACTAGCGTCTAAACCCAAAGGGTTTAGAGTTTAGGGTTTAGGGTCTAGGGTTTAGGGCTACACCCCAAACCCTCATCAAGAACTTCATGGGACTCAGGGCCAAAAGGTCCAACTCAAGGCTCCAAACCCCCCTAAACCCTAAACCCTAGACTCTCAACCCTTCTTAGTTTAGGGTCACCCCAAGTTGGCCATTTTTCAGGGCCGGGCGGGGCGGTTATAATGACTGAGATGTCAGGAAGGAATGATCAGCCCTAAGGGTCCAAGGACCCAAATAATGGGGTTTTAGGGCCCAAATACCATAGTATAGTATTTGGGCCCTAAACCCTACTAATTAGTTGGGTCCTTGGACCCTTAAGGCAGGTTAGAATTTGATTTGCGTGGGTTTCGGGCTTTTATAAAGGGTTCAGACTTTCGGGCTCAGGGCTTGTAAAGGTTTTAGAATTTAATGTTTGGGGGTTTAGGGTAGTCTTTCCGCACATGAAGAGTTCAGGCGTAGAGCCGCGTTGTGGGGCCTAGGATTTGGCAGCGACGGCTTTTCACGGAGCATAATCTTTGGCGTTTAAGGTTGTAGGATTGAGGATTTAGGGTTCCTTTTTTTTTGATTGAAGGATGTGCTTTTGTGCATTTTGAGGCCCTTGTGATACCATGAGACACCTTCGACGCATCTCTAACATCTACCGTTGTGGGACCCTGGAGTTACTAGTGACTTACGGAACCCTACTTATCAAGGGTTACAACAGGTTTATTAAGGAGCGTTACTATATTACGTAACTCCAGGGCCCCTCAAAGCAGAATCCAGTTAGGACCAGAAAGTGGCTTCGGATTTCCTCATCAAACCTGCCGTCACATGAGAACAAACTCCAATGTAACCCTAAGAGCCCAGTTAACTATTATATTGGGTTCCTGTCCTAAAGTCCCTATATAAATTTATACTATCTATAACCCAAAGACCTACTATATGAGCCATAGTCTAAACTCCTAGTATTCCCCTTACTAACCCCTTCAGTAGTCCCCTATATAATCCCCTATATAGCCCCCCCTTTAAGGAGTTTAGACTATAGCTCATATGGGTACATATGGGTACCTAAACCCTAAACCCTAAACCCTAAATCTATAACCCAAGGACCTACTATATGGGTACCTGGGCTTCTAGGGTAAGGGGTGAGATATTTAGAACCAACGGTGGCCCCTAGGTCCCTTCGGAGGGGCGATTGTCATTCCACGGTGGTTAAGGGTTTAGGGTTTAGGGTGTAGGGTTTAGGGTTTAGGGTTTAGGATTTAGGGTTTAGGGCTGCGGTGTTGGGGTTGTATTCCAGAGGCCCCAGCATCTACGAATGATGGAGAATCATATAGAAAAGAAAATGGACAACGAAGTGGGAGCTGGGTTCTATTTGGGAGTTATAGCCTTATAGCACTGTATGTAGGGCCGAAACGATGAGCAGGGGCATGTTATACGCAAGCTACCCTCGAAGCATTAGACGTGACAGCATTACTGCTTATTCTGACCCTAAACTCCAAACCCTCAAAGAGCCAAGCTTTGGGGTTCGGAGTTCAGGGGTTTCAGCGTGGGATGTAGGGTTCAAGGCTTAAGGTTTAAGGGCTCTGAGCTTCACCCTGGGAAAATCTAGGGATAACTAACGGAGAACTGAAGGGGAGACTTCCATGTAAGAAGTCCTGCGCACTAAAACACTGAGTTGAGGTTTGGGGTTGAGGGTTTAGGATTTAGGGGTAGCGATTTAGGGGTTTAGGGTGTGGGATCTAGGGCTTGGGGTTTGGGATTTAGGGTATGGGGCTTCGACCTGAGAAGCCCAGCACAAAAAAAAAACAACAAAAATGAAGGCGTTGCTGTGAAGGAAAAAAAATCCCCTAAACCCTAAACTCCTAAACCGCCTCAACCCTAAACCCTGAACCCAGGGGTGCTGGGATAGATTATCATTCCTTTGGTGGAACCAAGAGCAGGTGGGGATCATGTTTCTGCTGCTCCCCAATTCAATCACATTCGCCCTATAGACAGGGTTTAGGGTTTACGGTCCAAGTCCCTAAACCATAAAGCCTAAACCCTGAACCCCAGACTCAAACCCTCCACCCTAAACCCTCAATCCTAAACCCTAAACCCTGAACCCTAAACCCTAAACCTAAAAACTAGCCCCCTCCACAGCCACTTCTGGGAGGTCACCAGCTGTATTTCTGGCGCAGGCTGAGCTTCAAAGACTTGCTCATGCTCAGAGGGGGAAGGCTAGAATAACTCCTATAAGGGTTTAGGGTTTAGGGCTCAGGGTCTTGAAATAGGATTCAGGGATTAGGATTTAGGAGCTGTAGGCTTTAGTGTTTAGGGTGATAAGAGGGATCCTAAACCCTAAGCCCTAAACCCTAAACCCTAAACCCTAAACCGCGTCATATACAGGGACCGAAAATTGGGTCTAGGATGAACGTAATGATCCTGCATGACTCCAAGTACCCCATAACTGGGAAATATGGAATAGGGTTTAGGGTTTAGGGTTTAGGGATGGAATTCCAGTAAAGTACGGCTCCGTAGAACTGTTAGCATCGTCAATGGTCATCCACATATGGGCCATAGACTAAAGTCCGTTAATAACCCCTATAGTGGTCCCCTATATAATTCCAAATATGAACCCCTTGAGGAGTTTAGATTATGGCTCATATCGCCCCTACACCATAAACCCGAATAGTCCTAAACCCTAAAAACCATTCCATCACTGTTGATGGAGAAGATCCTACACGAACTTAGTATACCAGAATAGCAAAACTTAGAAGGTGTAAGGTACTAAGGACCATGCCGTAATTGTAATACCAACTGTAACTTCCAATATCCTAAAACCTTGACATCCTAAAACCTGAATCCTGGAACCCTACACGCTCTAGATCCCAACAAACCCTCATGTATACATCCCAGAATATTCCCGCCTAAGCTCTAAACCATGAATTTTAGACCCTAAATCCTAAACCCTAAAACCCTAAAACCCTAAATCCTAAACCCTAAACCCTATTAGAACTAAGCATGAGCTTCCAAGAGCGCAGTCGACCTCCTCTTCTCGCGCTGATGCGACTCTGATGGATTTAAGGCTCAGCGTTTTCAAAACATGTGAGCTTAGGGCTATAAGGTTTAGGGTATAGGTTTAAGGAAAATCCTACATTCAGGGACTCCTAGAAAGGTAACCTGGATTTTTGGAAACCCCCAAATCAACGTCCGAGCCCTGTACCAAAGGTCCGCGCTGAGCTTCGTCACTCTCCGGCCCGGCGCTCGTCACTCTAGGGTTTAGGGTTTTGGGGCTTAAGGTTTACCAAACCCTAAACCCTAAACCCAAGCAAAAAAAAGGTTTAGGGCATCCCGCTTCACTTCAACAAACTTGTGCTTCACAAAAACTCAAGCTTCCTGCGCGGAAATCCTGAAAACGGGCTACTCGTGATTTGCAGTGCAGAATGCAAAGCCCCAAGCTCAGAAATCGTTACCCATCATGCAGAACGAGCGCTGAGCGAAACCCACAAATCTAAAAACCCCAGACTGCAAACTATGCGAGCTGTAGTCTAAACTCCTAGTATTCCCCGTAATATCCGCTATATAGTCCCCTACATAATCCCATATATAACCCCCCTTGAAGGAGTTTAGACTATGGCTCATTTGACATGAGAGATCAGAGGTAGGGCGCACAGACCTTCAAGCAACGGAAAGGAAAAGGCAGCGAAGACGATCCGGAGAGAGCGCAGTACACCCGACACGGATGGATGGGCTTACTAGCTTCGGATTAACAGCTTAGGGTTGAGGGTTCGGGGTTTAGGGTATACCTGTAACTCCAACTGTATAATGCCATGGGTTATAGCTACAATCCCCCTTAAGTAGCTAGAATACGGGCTATATGGGGATCTTATTCTAATATACCCAAAGCCATATTCTATCCCTAAACCCTGAACCCNNATTATCCCAATATAGCCCCCATATTCTAGCTACTTAAGGGGACTATACGACTTTAAACCCTAAACCCTAGACCCAAGCCCCTAAACCCTAAACCCCTAAACCCTAAAACCCTAAAACCCTAAACCCTAAACCCAGTGAAAGCTACACTCAATGTTCAGTACTGCCCCACCTCAGCAACAGTTGGATAATAATTATAATATGGTTATATAGCCCTTAATAGAACCCCTAATATAGACCCTACACCCTGAACCCTAAACCCCTAAACCCTAAACCCCTAGACCCTAAACCCTTAATGGGACCCCTAATATAGACTGTTACTGGGTGGGGGCAGTACCCAGCCTAAACCCCAAACCCTAGACTCTCAACCCTAACAGCTCTGCCTCCGCTGGCACTCCGGTCCTATTCTGACC
>CAJNIZ010011387.1:0-11023 GCA_905231905.1 Symbiodinium pilosum | reverse complement strand
TGACTAAAAATCACCTACAAACGACCTACGACACTTGACAACTACTTATAAGTTCGCGAGGATAAGTCTCGTAAGTTCCATAACACACTTACTGCAATTCCTGATAACCAGTTCTTTTCTGGAGTAAACAAAAACAAACAAATAGCATCTTCCACAAATACATATAACCATGCGGCTCCACTTGCTAAATGCTTATTGCTATATACCACATTTATTCAAGATATAACTTGGGTTACCGACGTTATAACTACGGTTACAGTACATACTAAATGCTGTAACCACTTGCTTACCACACCGCCCCTCCAAGTAGTGTTGCAGGGGACCGACCCAGTTGGCCCCAGCCGCTTGCCTTTGCGGCCCTGAGCTGGCAGCCGGTAGCTAGCGTACTAGAAGCCTTTGTGGATCAGGCGTAAAAAGGTCCGTGGAAAAAAAAAATCTCCAAATTGAATGGCTCCACGCCGCAAGGATCCAGCAGATACCAACAATTTTAATACCAGCAATTTATTCGTCAGCACAATTGCACCCTCAAGCTCCATCACCAGTACTACGTCTACTAATATTGGCAAGAGCACCAGTTGTCTCTTGCACTGAGGCACCGCGGTAGATCGGGAGGGGACACAGCGCTCCCAACAGGCACGAAACAAATCGTGTGTTTTCTTGGGTGGGTTGCGGTTAGTGTTCACCCCTGCCTGGCTGTGCGGGTGGTTTTTACTATGCGTCAGGCCTAGGCTTCACATGGCTTCACCAGATGTAAACGCAACATAATTATCACCGTGGCTTGGCATGAGCTCCTCACAGATGCGTGTTGGCGAAAGCCAACTGAACCGAGCCGCTTGCCCGGACGGCCATGGGCCCGTCAGTCTGCGACCGCCTCTGCGCGTCTCTGATATTGCTTTCCTGCAACCTTCGGACCGGCAAATCAGAACATCTCATGAGGCAATTGTGGCTGGAGAGGTCAAGTTGCTGAGCATTTCACAAACATTCAGGAATAAGTTGGGAAAAACGCGCTTGCGATCACTGCACCAATTCACCTGGTGAGGGGGACCACCATTGCAAGTGGCTCAACAACAACATTGTAAGCATTTCACGGAACCATGTCGTTGGAAAGATGATCTGGTTGGGCATTGCGCCATTGGAGATCAAATAAAAAATTTGGGACAGACGCATGCATTGACTCCGCGCCAACGGAACACGGACCATTTAATGAGGCAAACCATCCTTGCAAGCAGCACAGATCCCTAGGGAAGTCCCCAAGTCGACGCGAAAATTTCACCACACTCACAATTTTTTCCAAACCAAAGACAACGTTGTCCACTGCAGCGCGCAGAAATTTTCATTTGGAACGGTCACATGAACCACCGGACTTCCCAAATGGTCACGCATGATAGTCATGCTACATATCATGTTTCGCGTTCGGACCATGACACACGGTCGTTCAAGGTCACGTTTCTCTGTTTCTGTTGTATTTGGATGTTTGTGTGTCCTAACAATGCTGCAAGAATGCCATCTCGCATATTTTTGTTACGCAACTTTGTCTCAGCGCAGGTAAAGCGCTTAAGAGTTACGTATGATGCGGGCAAAAGGCAGCAGAATGACCGAAGGTATTTTCCATGATCCTGGATCATAAATAACAACAATGGAATTACCAGTCCTGGCGACCGGATGGGTTTGCGATCGCGGGCGAGGGGTAACACTGAGGGCAGGTGTACGGCAATCTCACGGCGTCTTGTATTCGTTCGTATGTGATGATGGAAATGCAGCAACAGCAGCAACAACAGTAGCAGCAGCCGCAACAATGACGTTCGGAAGTTTGACGTCATTGTCTGGTACCCTCCATTTGCAAGGTTGTTTACGCCCCCAACCCGGCACGCAGGCTTCACTATGCTTCGTTTGCTCACCATTCATTCCTTTACTGACCGGGACCCATACTTGTTGCTAAAAATCAACAATTGCGAGATAACACGTTGGTCTCCATTTGGCACGTCCCCGCTCAAACTTCAACATTTGCATGCCTAACAACCAACCCACGGTCTCAAAACATCATGGAGTGACAGGAGGTGGTCTCTACTGGCATGATGCATGTCGTTCAAGCAAACTGGCCCCGCACCAGCATGGAACTGGTTGATCGATTTTTTGGAAGGATGATTGAGCCGTCCCCATTCCGGATATCCCATCGCGTGGAGGGGTTTGCGCCCAATTGCCGCCACGGCTGCTTGTGGTCATTGGGGCACGCGGCCACGGCAAACGCCAAGGAAGACTAGGTTCCAGCCCTTTTTGTTTCTTAGCCGTGGAACCCCGCTCCACGCTTCCTTTTTGCGCGTGCACAACTTCAGCGTCACTGAACGCGCTTGCCGGTGGATTTGTGGATTTCGGATGCCTCGGTCTTGCACCTGTGAGCATTTTGCATTGGTACTGCGGTAACGGTTTGCAAAAGGCCGAGGGCTACAAAACAGGTGCTCCGCGGGGGGGCCGCGGGAAAATTGGACAATTTCCCCGGCAATAGGCTAGGAAACGCCAAGTAACGCTTGATGTTTCTGGACCATGAAATGCTTTCAGGTCGCATGTGGTACGGGCAAACCACCAATTAGCCTCTGACGCCTGGCGCAACAGCCTGTTCGTTTTTTTCCCTCCGCGAAAGGCCTAATCATTTGCGCCTTGCAGCCAACAATGCCCCCTGAAATGCCACGATGGAATCCTCGCGTTCACGCGGAAGATCTGTGCTGCTTGCAAGGCCGTCACTAGATGATCAGCGTTCACGTTGCGCAGAACCAATAATGCGTGCATTTGTTCCAAAGTTTTTAACAAGATGGGTTTTTGTCCTGCCCGTTGTCTCCAAGCAAAATGCTGAACCATTTAGCCCTGCCAGTCCAGAATTTTCCAAAAAATCCATGACATGATATGAAAACCTTGCAATATTGGCTCCGCTCACTGGACCCATGCGTGCGTTGGTCCTATTTTTTTCCTGGGCTTGCTGCCCGGGGTCAAGTCAAGTCAAGCTTGCATGCCATCCGGCAACCCCTCCTTGAGGCGCAGGCAGATGTGGAGCAACAACATTGCGTTGAGCGAAGGCGCAACTAACAATACAAATATGTTCACTGCTGCACGAGCGCGACATACATATCACAAGAAGGTTGCCATTCACGGAAATTTGCAGCATGACCCGTCCAGCTGCGACAACCAATTTCGGAAACAGCAATGATTCCCAAGATTTTGAAGAAAAAGGACACTTGCCGAACAACACCATGCAAAGCTTACTTGCCATCGGCAAGCCCATGAAGTCCGCAACACAGCTCTCACATCTCGCACGCGGCGGCACCTCGATATACATGTGCAACAAATGCAACGTTTCGTAAAACAAACCGCGCAGGATTAACAAAGCGTCCAATGACAAAGCTTGTTGATACCAGATTGTTGACGCCAACGCCGGTGCACTTGCTCAGGTGCAAGGCACTCTGCTAATGCGTGCGCACATGTATCGGACCTGCCTGCCGCACAAATGCGCTATGGATGTTTGGGATCATCCCGACCATGCCGGAAGGCCGTCCATTCGGGAAGTCATGGTGCCCACGGTGTGCCAGGGCCCAAAGGCGGACATCCATTGGACTGCAAATTGGCACCCTTCAACATGTTGGAATGTTCCCGACACGCATTTGGACATGTTCCACCCAATGTTTCACAGCTGAGCGAGGAGCTCCCGGTCCAACTCCTCTATGGCCGGGCCCGGCCACACCAATGCAAACCAACACTGCTTTTACAGAACTGATCCAGGAATCCGGTGTTGTGCCTCCTACTTTTGCATGGTAGCTGGCAAGACCACCCCTGGGAAGGACAGCAGGCGAGCCCAAGGCCCAGCCCCAATTACAAGTCGGCAACTTTCTATGTTTAACCACCCTGGTTGACCTTGAACAACCAATGTGGGTGGGGGCACCGCTGGGCCGTGATGACAAGCGTCGGGCCCTTTGGAGAAACGAGTGTTGATCCGCAACAGCTTGGGCGCATCTGCTTTAAGTTGACAACCAAAACACGCGGATGGTCGCGCATACGCATTGAAAATGGGTTCAGTACATGTTAGCGAAATATTTTCAAAATACAAGCATGTCCATGAAAGGCATGCGTGTAGCTTGCGCTCACCCTGTGCCAGGGTGTGGTCAACGTGACATCGCCAGCTCAAGCGCTCATGAAAACCAAAGCCAGCTGCTTGGCGTTGTTCGCCCATACGCGTCCCAGTGAAAACATCTGAAACAGCTCTGAAAATGACACTACATGAAATTTCACTACGACAACGGATTTATGAGGGCATGGGGGACGGTTCATGCAAAACACGCACGCATCAAAACGAACGCCATCAAGGCGAGAATGAATAACAAAACCAGCCGTCATTGCCAAAATGCTGGGCGTTGAGGCCCGAAACCAATCATTTGAGCAAAACTTTGTTTGTTCCCAAGTCACAACTGGGTTCCATTCAACAGCATGGGTGTGCCATCTAGCTTGGCCCGCGAATTTTGATGACGATCTGAACTTGCGGCAGCGCAGCTGCTGTCCAAGAAAAGATCAGCTGTTGGCTCAAGACGTATCAAGCCCGCTACTCGTTCGTCCCATGGTGCTTGCCCAGGGTCCTCATCATCAACATGCCTCCAGCCAAGAACAACGTCAAAATCCAAGTTTTGCTTGTTGAGTTGACCACCCTCATAACCTAGCAGGAGAGATCGGTTCTTCAGGGGGACTTATTTAGTCACCAACGCGTGTGGATGCGTATGGAACTCGCCGCGCACAACCCAATCCAATGTGAACATTCCATGCCACCGTGCTCGCGCAGATTGCCACACAGGACACGTCCGACGTACGGATCGCGGTCTTGAACATGCAAAACGCAGAGCACGTCTCCGCGCAATCCAAATGCGGGATGGGACAGAACTTTGCTCTAAAAAAAGCTGTGCTGAATACACGAATGTATTTCAGAACGTAATTTTACAATAATGACATTTGCCTTTCAAACTGCAATGCTTGCATTTCAGCGCGCCTCTCGGCAAGCCTTCCTTCCAGACATGTGTATATCTGCCGCTTCGCAGACAATACGTTCCAAAAAGGTTCGCGATTTCAACGACATAATATAGGGTCATGGGTTTGGCATTGGAGTTTTCGGGCTGACTCTTGTTGACCAATAGAGCGGCTTCAAGATGCTGCAGGCGAAGACAAAGACAGCCCGTCCGTCAGCATCCCACATTCCAAGACTTGTGCCAAGTATCCTGAACACAACGCGGGGAATATCGGTCTGGATCCAAATCTGACATCTCAAACTTTCGGAGAATCGCACTTCCGTCCAATTTCTTTTTTTCGACGCCAATTTCTGCCAGCTTGTTTCGTCACGCCGTCACCAGAAAAAATCGACAAGAATTGGTGGAGCCGGTTATTCCCAACAATTTCCGCTATCTCACTGTAAAACGCGTTTTCGGCGAAATGATTTCGAAGGCTGGCAGGGTATCACCTGCGCCTCGAAGGTTTGTCAACGGTTGGCAATATTGGGAGCTGCACGTTAGACGCCATAATGAATAGTCATGGCGATCAGCTTGGGAGTTGTCGTGCTCTTGGCACGAAATTTATATTGCACCATAGGGGTCGCACCAAGGATATCCAATGTGCTGTTTGCAACATTGCTGATTTGACTCCAGCACTACCACTGCGCATGTGAGTTTGGCCGCGGGGAACAATGCCGTGAACATGCCCGAAAACACAACGGACTGGTCCAAAACAAAAACACAATGACTGTCTGGACACTTGCGGAAGGTCAAGCTTTTTTCTTTTGTTACAGACGGAAGCAGAAAGCGTGCCACGCGTTGCGACACGTTTCCCATTGTTTGTTTTGGTTGCAAGGCATGTCTTTGGGTGTGCGTTTGGACCGGCGTGTCGGCCTCGTGCCTACCGTGTGTCCGGCGCTGTTCGTTGCAGTCCTGCCCTGGCCACATGTGGACATAGACGCGTGTTGGATGCCAGGAAACTTTCCGGCCATTCGAGGGCATTACACAACACATTTCCGAGCCCGGGTTGCGACCAATGTGGCCCAACACATCGAATGGGGCCCCCAAATCCCTTCACAGCGCTGCAGGTCGGAATCGCAAGCCGGCACCGCCAGCCGGCACCGCCAGCCGCAATGGGCACGTTTGCGTGCCTGCTGGCGCTAACGACTGCAAAAGACCGTGGACATGCTGCTGGCGGAAAAAGATTGCAGCAAACAATCAAGACATTCCCGGAAGAGCGTTGGAACACGTCAGAATTTTCGTAGAAACCGCGCCTGCTGAAAGATCTAAGTTCACTCATAGGTGTATGATTATGTGCACACCTGCATGGTGATGTACAATCCATTTTGTGCATACAGTACATGTAGACATATAAGCGCAAATATGCCCACTAAGTGTGTGGCTACCCATGCGAGCACCATGATGGCCATGATGACGGTGTGGCTGCGCAACTGCACTGCTGCCACTTCGCCTTGGCAGTGCGTGGCGGGTTTGCGCCAGTTAGTTGCACGCAAAGTTACGAACCAAGAGAATGGTCCCACCCCTTCGGCAGTAGGAATCCAACTCCGCTGCATCGTCTTGCCACACTGTTGATTTGGGAGTCATGAAAAATTGACCAAGTTTGTTTTTAAACGTCGAAAACACAAATTAACTTAACATGTAAACGCCGTCATCTGCCAGCGTGGCGGGAAAATTACATGTACAGGCGTGTACAGGCGTCAGCTGCAAATGCCCTGCGAAAAACGCTGGACACACTGCCTTGCGGTAGTGCGGCTGTTGCAGCGCGAAGTGGCAAGAACGCGTCACCCGTGTTGCCCTCACCAGACGATCATACGCCGCAAGCGAAATACGCGCTTTTTGCCGCAGACCCTGTGCGCGCTCTGCAAAACGCCTCAGCCGCTTTCCTGCATGTGCCCACGCCAGCCACTTGGCCTACGACGTCTGCACACAAGGCCTCAATACAACAACGGCAACGCTCAAACACGGGACTCAACGCCGACCGATGCGAGGAGCAAGGATGCATTAGATATTGCTGTCATAGGCCGGTGTAGATCCCATCTCCGAGTAAGGTTTCGGATGACAAGGGCAAGTTCGCAGGTTCACATGTAGCGACGAAGCGCAGACTCTTCACGAAAACTGTTCGAATGACTCACGCCCGACTTGATGAAGTTAACTTTTAGTCACCACCTGGCGCGGTGCTCAAGAAGCAGTCATCCTCGCCTGACTATGTGCTGAAGTCGTCCTCCAAAGTTGCTTGGACCTGGCCCTCGCCCAAACTCTCACATAAGGGCCCACTAGAGACTACTGTCCTTTTGGAATGGATGTATGAGGTTCCATGTCAATTTGAGGGTCTGAAGCTTGTGTCCCGGATTATTCCGGAAATTAAGCTGTATACACCTCTTGAAAAGGGGGCCTACTTTAGTGGAGAAACGTCCGCTCGGTTCGAAGCGCCATGGCAGGTGCTGTGGATTCTTCTTGTCGTTCAGATCATGAGAATTAGACACCTAAAATCCAAGTGTAGGCATACTACGAAACACAACACGGTTCAACATGCGTACCCGGGTCCCTATAGACCAAGGGATGATCTGGGTACCTCCTGAGAAGTGCACTCATCCCGCCCTACACTAAAGTCGTAACCCCTGGTAATAAAAACTGCTCTCACATAGAAAAGGTAGTGTATTGCGAATGTCTATGCTTAGACGGAAGGGGTTTTCATACTCAAGGTCTTATAGTGGAAGAGGTTATGAGTCGGGAAACTGCCATCTGGTCCTGATGCTGGCGCATGAGCTCAAGAACAGGTGCCAAGAAGCCTAACCATCCATTAAAAAACCCGTATTCCCTCCCTTCCCCCTAGGCACCGGTAAAGTGAACCCTAGACCCTTGACCCTAGCTGACACACAGCTCCATTGAAAAAGAACGACACGGGTTAAGATTTCAAGTCCCGTCTGGGAAATAATGCAGGAAAAGGTGATGGAGATTACTTTTTTGGCGTCATACTTCTTGTGCATTTCCTGGCATTCTAACAAGCTTGAGAGGGACACAAACCTTTTCCCCGACTAATCGCCGCCCCACAATAGGAAGCCCCGCCCACCCCGGAGTAGACAAAATCGAGAGCATATCGGGGAATACTTTGTAACAGGGGTGCGGATTTTTCTGATACTTTGAAGGGAATAAAGGCGACCATGGATTTTGGAGGTTGTCTCTTCCCGACAACCAGGAACTAAAACATGATGCCATTGAGATTGCAGTAATAGTAGTAGTAGTAGTAGTAGTATCATCATCATCATCATCATCCAGTACCCAGAACCATGAATCGGTTCGGTCCTTGAACCCTGAGCATCCCTTGCATGCCAGACTTTTCGCCAACGTGTGCGAATGCCTGTCAGCTCTCCACATGCCCTACCAGACTCCCAGAATAATCTGAAACATAGATCCCCATGGAGGGTTTAGTGCCATTAGAGAGCTATAGTTTCTAGGTCCTCCTAGGGGTCTGGGCACGACGGTGAGCACCCAGAAGACCACCATAGGGCAGAGTTCTAAATCTTGGCCTCCGCAGATGGATACCATTTTATCCACATATATATGTATGCACATCAATACACATCCAGCTACGCCGTTACAAAATGCACGCCCGTCCTACTTGGCATGAGCATACTCATCCTAAAAACACGGTTCTGTTTGCTTTGCCTTCTCAATGTCCGCTTTCTATGTATGGGCTTAGGATCGCATGGCGCCAGCAGTACTGCATGCCCTATGGGACCCCCATGCCTCGGCTCTAAAACCTACGCATACTTAATCTTTTAATGCACAACATCCACAAAAGGTAGAGCATGTCGAGACTGTCTGAGAATCAGTTCAGGATAACAAGAGAGTCTTGTAACCCCAACCCCCAGATTTGGACCTTGCCGTAGTCATGTTCTAATTGTGATAGTGGTCGCAATTGCGGGGGGGTGGAGTTACGAAAGCTCTCTTATTACAGGCAGGTCCCTCCTGTGCCTCTCTGCAGATGAGCTGTTGGCTGGAAGCTTCCAAAGAGCGTGCTTCCTAAACACCAAACCCGGGGGGTGCACCTTAAGCAAGGAATAAACCGCTAAACTTAATATGATTCAAGCTGCGTTCGTCAATAAGGAGTATGGACCCTATACTCTCAACCTTGAATATCTCCCCCAAAAACCTTGCATAACCCTATCGCAACTTGAATATTCTTCCAAGTGGGTGGTATTGGGCTTTGTGGGAAATCATAAGCTCTAATGTCAGAAGACATGCTTGGACAAACAGCCTGAACAGGCTGCCCTCTAAACTTTGGAGTTTGTAAGCGGGTTATGAGGGACATATAGGGATGTATAGGCATGTATATGTATAGGATAGGCTTAGGGTTTCCAAAAAGTTGGGGTGCCATTTTGTAGAATGCTGAAAATGAGGCTTGCAATTAATATGTAATGTATTCTATCTCCCAAACTTTTAAATGTAATTGAGATTTGCTCTAATCATCGCGAAGTAAGGGTGAATTAAGGGGTAGCATTGGGGGCGGATGGTAGAAGAATCCCTAAGATACTTGTATGTAGAGCAACCCATGTCGCGTTAAAAACAAACAGCGGGGCTTTGTACCTCATTTGTTGCATCTTAGCACCTTTAAGGTTTGGGGTGCTCACAATACCCTCAAGATAGCGTCTCCAGGGTCTTCAGCAAAAGGCTACAACTATGAAACCAACAGAATGGGACCTGGCCTACACAAATTGGCATTCCTTGCCGGTCTCTCTCAGCAGGATGGGAGTCTACTCCTACCCTGTGCACTGGATGGAGAATATACACGATGTAAAGCAGGATAGAACCCCAGAGAGAGCGCTCAGGGTCCAGGATAATCTCAGAAGATTTTGTGTGGGGGAAACAAGTAGAAACCACCCAAAAGGAATGCCCCACTCCTCAATCCGCACAGTAACTTCTGGAATCATCTAGCCACCAGCAGCTGCTTGGCCAACGCGATCTTGTTTCTGTGTAAGCTAAGTTGTCTTGATGCGTCCAACCCAGACCCAGACCCGCAAAAGAATCTAGAAATTAAATCCCCAATGTCAACCCACAGCAATGTTGACTTCATTTTAAGAACTACCCCTACATTTGTAAAATCCCGAGCCCGGAACACAATTGTGACTCCCCCCACAATTATAATATCCCCCAAACGTGTATTTTTTTTTCGGGACAACAACGATTTTAACTAGATTTCAAGTAACTCTAAATAGACTTTCAAACGTACAGTTCTGGCATTATTATTCGGGGGGTCTCTCGGGACGGAGATCGATCAATCGAGGGGGGGGGTGTATTTGTTAATACGTAGACAACATTAACTCTGATATATCCCCTTTGTGCTTCAACATAATAACCCGGCGGATCAATTTGTGGGATCCCTTTGCGGGTCTGGGAAACTACTCTATACTTAGCCGCTCCACCCAATGGATGCTAAGCAAGATCCATTATGTAGTTTTCTAGGGCAACCCGTAGCCCACAAAGTGAGAAGTATCCGAAACATGGCCACAGCATTTACATATGTGTGCTGACACGCGCGGGTGTGTTTATGTATCCACATAGTCAGTTATCATCATCATCATCAACATCATCCCTCTTGAAAAGTAAACACTTCGCACCAATAAACCAGATCTCTGGTAGGAATGAATCATATCGGAGGGCGGGGAGGGGGGGGGACGGGAAAGCACATGTTGCCTAATTCACGCGAACTCTTGGGGCCCGGACAGTATACGTACTTTGTAACCCAAGTATTACATGCTGTAAAGCTGTGTGGACTTCTTGCGTGATAGAAAAAGCACGACAAAGCAGAGGGTCCATGAAGAAGCGTCAGCGCTAGAACGTCTGAGAAATTTAGTTCGGAACTTCCGCTCGCGTTGTCGAACTGCATTCCGCCTGCAGTATGGCTGCGTCTGAAAAATGAGGTCCCTCATCTACCCTTAGCTCGGTCTTTTTCATGTAGCTCAACCCTGAGCATCCGATATTGATTA